>NW_023611092.1:0-107500 GCF_013339725.1 Rhipicephalus microplus
AGGTCCGGCTTAAACCATGCATGATTAGCGGAACCACAGACGTCTCGGGCAAAGATGAGTTCACCAGCTGCAACAAGCGCCTTTTCTCATAAAAATTGTGGAGTGCAGATCCAGACCTGTATTTGAACGTGATTGCTTTGTGTCAAAGCAACACCTTGTTCTCGCTGAAGGAGCTCAAAAAGCTTGCTTTCCACTCCATCCGTGGTTTGGTGGTGTGAGCGTTGATGCGCCATTTGTACCATTTTTTGGCTATGCCCGATAGGAATAGTCGCATACTTTTTGCTTTGTCTTCGTCACTGTGCCAGTAGTTTTATTGCATGCATACTCGTAAAACGTTAGCCAAGTCTCGGAACTACTAAACTCTCCGTCAACATGCCTGGCTTCACGTGTTCACGACTTAGTCTGTCTGATCTTTCCGTCGCGTTTAGAAGCAAGCGCATTAAATCGTGTTGCTGCCTATTCTGTTCTTGGTGCAGTTCAAGCAGCTTGTTGATCAGCTCGATGGAACTGTCAGGTGAAGCAGCGGTTGCAGGCTTCGCGCCGATTCTTATTGGAGTCAGTACTAAATTCTCATAGTCCTCAAGTTTCATGATGATGCCAATCATTCTTTTAGCGAGTAAGTGGTCTGAAGTGAGGTTCATTTTAGGGCTTATGTAGGAAACAAATGCGTCAGTGCTCACTGCTTTCTGAAGAGCTAGTTCCTCTTCATCCTGAGGCGTTGCGGTCAAGATCCGCATGCCATCGCGTTGATTCGCTCCAATGGTGAAGTCCACCCACATCTAGAATGTCCGCACAGAAAGTATACGCGGCTGTGCCAATTGGTAATGGTACACAGTTGCACTAGGCTGGGGTGTCAGCCTTCTTTATTTCTAACACCTTCTCCTTTCCGTCTCCCTCCAACCCAGCCTAACGTCCACTTAATATATATATTATATATATATATATATATATATATATATTTATATATATATATAACGTACGTGACGTCTGGGTTAAGATAGCGTTTATTCAGCCCAAGGACTTAGCAGCGAACGGGAAGTGCGAGACAGAGCGCAAACACATCCGCGATGATTCTCTGTGCTCATCTTCACTGGGTGACACCCAGTGAATATGATGACAGAGACCCAGACTGATGATGATGTTATGATGATGCATATGTGAGTAGAAGCACATGACTAATGCCCACACTAATTCCCCCTCATCGAAGCGGCCAACCTGGCCGTAGCAAGTCGATGTGACAGAGAACCTCGCCTGAGAGGCTTCATGCGAGAAACGTGAACAATCTTTGTGGTACGGTGACGGCAGTCTGTGGGCGACTATTGGGGTCACCCAATAATTAACGGGAAATCCTGCTCGATAATTATTTAAGGCCTATTGAAGTGTGGCTAAAATTTGTCGCACAGACCAGGAGAACGAATAGGTGTAAACAGGGGCACGTCGTCACCAGGTCGGAAGAATACGAGGCGTTGGGATGCGTCATAGATGACTTTTCAAGATTGCTGTCGTGCTTTGGTGTTGATGCGAGCACGATCGCGACACCGGGCTAGTCTTGAAGTGTCTTCCTCGATGGAAGACGGAGACGAGTTGACGTCACTCTTGAAAAAAGAAACGTCGAGGAAGAAAGTAGGGGAACGTCCATAAACGAGGTAGAGCGGCGAATATCGGGTGGTGCGCTGAACGGCCATGTTGTAGGTAAAGGTGATGAATGGCGGAAGAGTATCCCAGTTTTTGTGGTCTGGATTGATGCAGACGGCTATCATATCAGCAAGAGTACAGCGAAACCTCTCGGTGAGACTATTTGTCTGAGGGTGGTAGCTTGAAGCTCTTGTGTTTTATTCCAGAGGCGCGCAACACTTAATTTACCACTTCTGACAGGGACACCCTTCCACGGTCACTCAACAATATACGAGGACCACCATGTCATGGAATGATGGCATGCAGAACGAAGTCAGCAACTTCCGAAGCAGAGGCAGTTGATACAGACGTTGTCTCCGCGTAGCGTGTCAAGGGTCTACGGCGGTCACTATACATCGCTTGCCAGTAGTGACGGAAAGAGGGCCGTAAAGGTCGATACCTTCAACCTGAAACGGCGTTGTGGGGCACATAATTGGCTGCAGAGGCCCGGCCGGCGCAGTTGTCTGGATTTTACGACGCTGGCACGGGACACAGTAACCAACGTAGTGCGCGATGCGAGTGCAAATACGAGGCCAGTAGAAATGACTTCAAATGCGGTCGTGAGTTTTTTGGATGCCAAGATGTCCAGTAGTCAAGTTATCGTGGAAGGCTTTAAGCACGTCAAGTCGAAGAGAGCGTGGTAGCATGGGAACCCAGCGTTGACCATATGGGGGTGGATGTGACGGTGCAGAACTCAATTATTTAGCTTAAATCGCAAGAGTTGACGGCTACGCCGCGCGTTAGGTGGATGGGAATCTCCTCAGAGCTGGTCCATAATATGCCTACAGTACGGATCAGACAACTGGCAGGAGTGCAATGTACGCTTGTCCTCTGAGAATAGCTGGTCTATTGAGGTGAGTGCGGGTGCTGCAGTAGAAGTGATATCCGAACTTTGACCGATGCTGAGCTGGGTATTTTAGCGGGCAGGGCGAAAAGGCGTCGGCGTCTTGGTGTTTTCTACCTGACTTGTGATATCTAAGTCATACTCCTGTAAACTTAGAGTCCACCGACCCAACCGTCCAGACAAGTTCCTCAGCGTGAAAAGCCAGCATAGGGCGTGTTGGTCCGTAAGAATCGTGAAATGACGGCCGTGGAGGTAGGAACGGAACTTTTGCACTGACGAGACCACAGCCAAGCACTCCTGCTCAGTTACGGTATAGGCCTTCTCGTTCGCAGTTAGTACTCTACTTGCTTATGCAACTCTGCACCTGCTCCTGCTCAGTTACGGTATAGGTCTTCTCAGTCGCAGTTAGTACTCTACTTGCATATGCAACTACTCTCTCTTGTGAAGAGGTGTCTCGTTGGAGAAGAACAGCACCTATACCGCAGCCGCTAGCGTCCGTATGTATGGTCGGTGCGGCCTCATCAAAGTGGCGGAGTACAGGTTCGGACGTGAGGGCACCTTTTAACAGGTCCAATGCCGTTTGACATTCTTCCGACCACAGAAAGGGTACGTCGAAAGCAAGAACATGGTGCAGTGGAGCCGCTATTGATGCGAAGTTACGTATAAAACGGCGAAAATAGGAGGCGAGACCAAGCAAACTTCGCAACTCTTTCGGCCTTTCGGGGTGCGGACAGCGAAACACCGCAGCAATTTTGTCCGGATCCGGCCGAATTCTGTCTTTGGTGACGACGTGGCCCAAAACCTTGATAGCTTTTGTGGCGAAATGGCATTTTTGTGTTCAGTTGGAGACCAATGGTGGCAAGACGAGTCAGAACATCATCCAAACGTTGTAGGTGCTGAAGAAACGTTGACGAAAAATTGACGTTGTCGTCCAAGTAGCAGAGGCAGGTCTTCCATTTGTGGCCGCGCCGCACAATGTCGATCATGCGCTCAAATGTAGCGGGCGCGTTGCACAGCCTGAAAGGCATAACGTTAAATTCATATAGCCCCTCAGGGGTTGCGAATGCCGTTTTTTCTTTATCTTTTTCGTGCATAGAAATTTGCCAGTATCCGGAACGCAGGTCGAGGCTGGAAAAGTATTTCGTGCCTTGTAGAGAATCAAGGGTTTTGTCAATGCGAGGCATTGGGTACAGATCCTTGCGTGTGAATTTGTTGAGCGCCCTGTAATCGACGCAAAAGCCAACGGAGCCATTCTTTTTATGAACCAGAACCACAAACGATGATTAAGGGCTAGATGAGGGGCGAAATACCTCTCGTTTGAACATGTCAGCTACGATTTCTTGGATAATATTTCTCTCAGCTGGAGACACGCAGTAGGGCCGGCGGCGTACAATAGATGTTCCGACTGTGTGGATTCGATGCGTTGTGGTAGTAGTGTGGCCCAACGTCAAGGAGTGAACATCGAAGGAACCTGCGTGTTTCTTTAACAAGCAAGCAGCTGCTGTATCTGTGAAAATGTTAAGTCGTCGCTAATGGCTGCAGTAAAGGCGGAAGAAGAAGCAGGCTCACCACTAGGGCCGTCGTTGGAGGAGACGGCATGAAGTGGCACGAGACACGCAGGCCACCGTGGTGTTCTGGGGAAGTAGAATTTTTTCGGATGTTGTATTCACGACGGTGACAAGTGCAGAAACAGGGAAAAAAACTAACTTCAACGGAAGCGAAAACGATGCCTTTGCCAACGCAACTAAATGTTGGTGAGACCAAAACGTCGCCATGATCGATGTCTTTTGAGGTAATAATGCAATTCTCTCTGACCTGGTGGTCTTGACTGGTGGTAAACTGCACACTAAAAGACGGCCCCCTCTGGGGGCCGTCTTTGAGTGTGAAGTTTGTGTCGGTGAGATGGACGACGCGTTGGCCACAGCAAATAGCCGTGGAGGCAAAAGAAAAAAAATTCACACTAAAATTAATTGGTGAGAGCAGTCAGTCAGGACGGCAAACTGAATGGGGTGTTGGATACCATCAATAAAACGCGGGCTGTACAGAAAGCGGAAGGGCGAATGGTATACCCCTAGCAGCAACAACGTGTGTTCATCGTGAAGGACCATCACTTTTTTCAAACGTTGGCCTAAATCAACACGCATAACAAAAAAGGCCGCACCAGCGTCCACCAAAGCATTCACCTAACTCCTTCCACTGCCACCGAAATCATGTTGCACGGGCCTGGTGGAGGAATATCAGTCCTAATTCGGAATGCAGTTTTTGCCCCCGCTTAGTTTTCTGAATGACTGGCAGTGGCGAATGGGGCAGGCAGAAGTGGGGAGAAGCGGCGGTGAAAGGGTGAAGGTGAACAGTGCCTACAGTTCCGGCTATTCCGAGGTGCACTCGGTGTGGGCGGAGAGGGAGACCGGTGTGGAGGTGTAATGGCATAGACTTTGATAGTACGAGGTACCTCGTTCACGCATGTCGTAACGGCGGCACTCTTCTTGCTGGCGTTTGCGGGAGAAACGAGAAATGTGGCCGCGATACCCGCAGTACCAGCAAACTGGGTGAGATGAGTGCCAGGGGGAAGGGTAGAAACCATGCGGAGTGCCTGAAGAGAGTGTGGTCAAGTGTGCAGAGGAAGGGTCAGGCGGGACCAACGAAAGTTGAGGGCAGAAGCGGCAGCGACCGACGCGCATGAAGGTAGCGGCAACGTCGTGTTTACTTCGCTGGGAGGCGTAGCAGTGACCTGCACGTAGGTTGGTGTGGGCCGTGACGTGGGCGACTAGACGTGAGCCGTATAGTTCAAAGATTCAGTTACTCCCTGATATTGTGACGTAATACCGCTCCAGTAGACTAAGAAAAACATGATGGAGGAGGTGATAAACCCGTGTTTTGCAACTCTTCACGTATTATGTCTCTTATGAGGTCACGGAGAGGTCTGTTTGCCGTGGAATATTGTTAGCCGATGTCTTGTTGTAGACGAACCGAGTTCAGAGTATCAAGGCGCAGACATGTCGTGAAGACGTCGGTTTTGGTAGCCGGGTTCTGAGCAAACAGGGCGTTGAAGGCAACAGGGCCAATACCATTCATAATGTGGAGTACTTTGTCGGACTCCGGCATAGAAGTATTGGCACGCCGACAGAGCGCAAGAACGGCCTCGATGTACGAAGTGTACGAATCACCGGAATGTTGTTGGTGGGTGTCGAGGGTTCTCTTCGCATCCGCGGACTGAATGGCCTGTGTGCCGAAGATGCGACGGAGCTGCTACTCGAAGGTCACACAGTTGGGTATGTTGATGATGTGGCTAAAGTACCATGTCTTTCCCACACCAGTCAAGTAGAAATATACGTAACGGAGCTTGATGCTATCACCCCAGCGATTAGCAACACTCACGCGGCTGTACTCATCGAGCCAGTCCTCCACGTCTTCTCCGCGAAGACCGGCGAAGAGAGGGGGATCACACTGGGGGCTGTATACGTAAACAGGAGGCGTGGCTGAAGACGGCGGGGGAGAGATGGCAGCAGTGATGGTAGCAGTGCCGGAAGGCTCGTTCTGTGACATGCTGCCAGACAGTGGCGGCCATCGGCGGCCTGAACGCCGCTCCAGGGAGTCGAGCGAGGTGGGGGAGGACCGAGGACCGAAAATGCACCTCCACCCCGTATGACGTCTGTTGAGACAGCGTTTATTCAGCCCAAGAGCTCAGCAGCGAACGGGCAACGTGAGACAGACCGCGCACACACCCGATGATAACTGTGGTGACAATCAGTGAAGATGAGGACAGAGACCCAGACGGATGATGATGATTATGATGATGCATATATAAGAAGAAGCACATGACGAATGCCCACAATATATATATATATATATTATATATATATAGATATAAATATATATAATATATATTATATATATTATATATATATATATAATATTATTATAATAGATACGCGGCGCAGGACAAAGGTATGTGGCACACGACCACAATTTTACACGGGACAGACATAGTCACATGTTTATTACAAAGCCTGTCCTTCTTTTCAAAGTAGCTAGCACTCTTGAAATGCTGCTCCACCATTGTCCATTTTATTATAGCAGTAAATACTACACTAACGCCATATCTGACCGTGACTTTCCAAACTCGTGTTGCGACGTTTCTCTAAGGCTCCTTTGAGGATTTCAGTGTTCTCGGAAATCTACCCACACGTTCTACTAAGACCGAGTACATTGAAAGCGGATTTTGTGTAAACGATGCACCTGGGCCACTGAAATGATGTTTATCTAGTGTGTAGAAGATTTCTTTACTGTCATTTGCATAATACCATTTCCGTTTACAGCAACGCCTTTTTATCACGTTTTGAGTGACAACACTGGTAATGCCTCTGTGGCTACTCGCTTCTGGTCGCAAAATGTCGGCTCAGGTGGCCCTTTGAAAAGTGTTTTTTAAATCTAAATAACGTATTCTTAGATACTTTTCAATCTCATGCAGAAAACTGAGTCTACATCACTTTTTTCTGAAGATTGAAAAAGCAAACATACTGAACTGCTTTGAGCTCGAGAAATTTCACAATAACAAGAAAATCGTCAACGTACCAAAAATGTCGCCCACAATCACCAACCATATCATCCTCTACAATTTTGTCAGCCTTGGTAAGAAAGATTTTGCTCCTCCCGGCGGCTATCTTCGCACAAATACATACAAGGTTCTATAGCATAAATAGTTGGCCTTCCGAGACATTTACGCATTGTGAAGGTAAAAAAAAGATATCGATATATATATATTTATATAGAAAAGACCACTGAATTCGCCTTGGGTTTGCTAATGTATGCTTCGCATTTCAAAACTATAAGTGACTGGTTTTGAGATGGGCTATAATTGAGTTCTTTAGCCAGCTTGTAGAGTTGTGCGTATTGCGTACAGTGCTAACACCTTAAATATGCTTCAGGAGACGCAGTGTTAGAAAGGCACTGTTTCTTTATTTTTTTCGTAGCCAACCGTGTTCTGTGCCGTGCCTGCATATACAGATCATCTGCACACTAGTCACGTTGAGTCGACACATCAGGTTATACACTCGGCCTGCGGAACACGCTCAATAAATAATTTTACTTATCGGCTGGCGTGCAACATTAACCATTCTCAACGTGCCTTGTTCCCGTGTCCTACTCGCAAAGTCTGCCTGCGTCAGCATCGCGGCACGGTTCCTGCCGCCGCAGTATCAGAAGAAAAGAACGACAATGGGCAGAGTAGGATAAATGTTTTGTGGCTACTGAACTGCCGTAATAGTTTCCCCCGGTTCCGAGTTTTTCCGACATTCCCAGATAAGAAAACAGGCGTGCTTCTTTTTTTGTTCTACAATTTATTCTCATCGATCTTTTGTTTCTTTAGCGGCATCGCTTGTGGCCTCCTCTACATCTTATTTTTTTTTTCTGCTGCTTTTGTTGAAAAAAAAGTGTCCTTGTTGTCGCCTGCAAAGCACCTACCGTTAGTTCCTACAATTCTGCGCAAAATTGGGTTCCTTCCCTCCTGACACGCTGCTGAATCCACCGTATCAGCTTTCTTTCACCGGTGATATCTAACGTTCTGGAAAGAATAAGGTGCGGGCCAATCCCTATTTAGCTCAATCTATGGTGATCGCTGTGCTTTGGTGTGTGAGCATTTTCTTGCTCTTCTCAGCACGTAGTAGGCCTCTCTTTTAAGGATAGCGCCACTTTGTCCCGAAACGTCTTACAGTAATGGCGCTGGATGTGCGGTTTGTGTTTAAAGTTTTTATCGGACGCGTCAAACTAACCTCCCAAAACTGCGCCCCTTTGTTGCGTTTGTGGACAGGTGTTTCGCTTTAAAAAAAAGTAAAAGCAGAAAAAAGCTATCCTGCAAGATAGGGCGTAGTTAACCGCAACGGTTCAGTAGAATATGGGCTTTTTCAGCCACCTGTGACCACATCATTCGCTATTTTGTTCTTTGCTCTCTTTTTCCGCTGCGTGCTACAGCGGTAATGTAAATGAGAACACGCTAACTTGTTTATAAAATGTCTTTGATTTTAAACAATTTTTTGTATCCCAACGCTGCATGACAGTGCTATTTTGCAGACGTGTTGTCGTGTTCGTTACAGTATACTGCTTCAATAATCTCAGGAGTGGCTCAAAGAGAGAAGTGAGACAATATTCATTGTTCTAAAATAGCTCTTGGTCATTTTATGATTTCTTATTAGCGTTTTTTTACATTTTCTTGCAGAGTGTTTCAACAACTATCCTCAGTGGTATGCAGGTGGTTTGTGTAATGCCTGCACGTTCGAACAACCAATCATCATAATGACTTTAAGGTGCGAAAAGACAATCGCACGATATGACATTGCATTGCTTTCCTTTGATGTGGTTGCATTACTTCTTGCGTTAAAAAGTCACTAAACCGGTTTTCAATTTACAAAATCTTTGCAAACTCGATACCCGTGATCTCTTACAACACGCACGTGAGGTTTTTTTGGGGATGTTAGACTAAACAGAGACACTGTAAGCAAGCAATCGTTGGCCAACGCCCCTCCCCCCCCACTGCACGAGCAACGTTGGCACGAGTGGTGTGCAGGAGAAGAGGATGGCAAAGAAAGCAAAAGGAAACGTGACAACATCAATAGCAACAACTTGGGCTGCTGCGGCTGTTTTCTTCAGTTCTTTCCTTGTTTATTCTGGCATTCTGTGGCCTAGACAAGCATCGTCTTGCTAGTTCGCAAAAATGTCCTGCCCTTTGCTTCGTTCCCGTCTTACAATTAGAGATTTTCGCTCTCCGACCTTAACCCCCGTATTCACAAACGCTCTTTCAATCAAGGGCTCTCCTCGACTTGAAAAAGTCGATGAGAGCGCCGTCTCTTAACATATTAAGTTACTGCATATCGGCAATATTTTGCAGCGATTCTTAAGAAGCGCAGCGTCAATATTAGTCGAGCAGCGGGCGCAGTTCTCAACTCAGTCAAGTTAAGGGTGGAATTCGAGTCGAGGAGCGTTTCTGAATACGGGGGTTAGTACTTTTATCTCTGCTGAGTTGAAGCTCAGTGACGCTGCCGTACAACTGCGTGGCTCCTGCCCCGCTACAGCATTTTCGGTCGCGATGAGGTCGTTTTTTCAAAGTTTCCTCGAAATCAAAGGCGACCTGCAAAGCGGGTCATTGAGTGAAAAGAAAATACCCCATAACTACGAGAGCAACAGGGCTGTGCTTTAAATGCTTCCGTGACATTGACTACGTACGAAGCACGTCTTTGATGAAGTCGTTGCGCTTGTCGTCAACCTATGCCTATGCACCTTAACAGCGACGCGGTTTCTTGTGTATTTCAGCACACTGAAATATGCCCCCACCACTACCCCGACTTACCTTCGCACAAAAAGAAAATACCTCAATTATTTGTGATATTATCTCGAGATCGGGTACTATACACGTCATTCGCATACTTTTAACGCAACTAACCCGCCCCTTCCAGTTTAACGTACTATATATTTCAACCGGAACTTTATCTAAGAGCCAAAATATCTATGCACAAGATTGCAGCGCAGTTTGGCGCACATGTCTCCGTTGCGGCAAATGGCGTCTCTCATGTCTTTCTTTTTTATCTCCCGATAGCACACTGACTCATTGCATCATTGCAAGATGCTTGCCCTCTGCGAAGTGCATTTCTCGTTGTGTCAACAACGCAGCACTATAAGCACTGAAATTCATGATCAGCTGATGTTTAGCAGCGCCCACTATGCCAGTACGTGGATACAAGTGAGAACCAATGCTGGTGCTCCTAATTAGGTTTCACATTTATGGATTGACTTATACTTCTTATCAGCTTATTAGAGCGAACTAACGTGCATCTCACGTATCCGTACATGTTTCTGACGCGGATGAAGGTTGCCGGTAGCAACACGCGGTAGAATCGGCTATGTCGGCGTCTTTGGCCGTCGCTCTCAAAGCGGCAACGGGCTCGTATATATGTACGAATGCGCAGTAAACTCATGGTGACCACCAGAGTTCGCCTTAAAAGAAACTACGTCCCGATTTCGAGAGAAAGAAAAAACATTAACACACAGCCGTCCGCTGCTGACATGCGCCTTCAGCTGTCTTCATGATATCGTCCATAAAAACACTGAATATGATTACATTCGTGGCTTACGGAAATTTTCAAGTTGAGTTTCGAGTTTCCAGAAAAAACTTTTTTACATGACGTTTAAACAAAAGTGCTCCAATGTTTGTTTACAACCAATAGTCAAATGTTGTAGGCCCAGGTGCTCAGATTTGCGTGCTCTTTAAACAACCCCAGGTGGTCGAAATTTCCGGAGTCCTTCACTACGGCGTCTCTCATAATCATATGGTGGTTTTGGATGTTGAACCCCACATATCAATCAATAAATTTCACTGATGGTGAAAGTAGACCAACTCGCACAACAAACAATAATTGATACTACGCTTTTTTTCATGGTTCATGTTCAGCAGAATCTGAGTATATTCTATAGGAGCAATTATAGCGTGTGGCCCTCACTGCGACGGTAGCTTGAAATATATATGGCATGCCATTGTTGCACGATGTTGTAATGCTCTCCGGATACACAATTTCATGTTATATATGATAGGTTGCTGTTGATTGAGGGGGACCCAAGGTACCTCTTAGAGCACTGTATACGGGCCGATTTTCCAACCTGGGCATGGCCTGGCATAAAAATGTCATACTACAGCCCGCTCGAGCCGGGACCGGTTTTATAAATACAGCCCATCATCGACCCGGACCTGAAAGGTTTTGGGCTGGCCCGGCCCATTTTAGGCAATAACGTCTTGAGCATAAATGAGACACTCTACAATTTTCAGTGACTGTGAAGATACTTGCCGTAAGCAAGATATTTTGTAGAATGTTTTGATAACTTCTTTCTGTGTCACCACTTTCTTTGGTACTGTGTATTTTTTCAGTTATATACGACCGTAACATTTTTCCAAAATTATTGCCGGGAATTATAAACTAAAACTCGAGTCATAGATGGATGTCTCACAACTTATTGCTAATCATGGAGTCTTATTTATGGATTTCATAGAACGATTACCCCCATAAAGTGTATATATGACAAACATTTGTGGTATGAGTGTGTGTATATTTTATACGATTCAGGAATGATGAGTAAAGGTATCAATTCTTCTGTAAACTTGATTTATTACCATTTGCAATGAAATAAAAAATCGGCTCTAGCTGCCTCTGAAAGGAATAAAGCAGGCTGGAAAGCTTTACAAAAGTAATTCGGTCTTGTCGACTCCTCGGCACCGACTGTCCCAAACGAACACTACTATTTTACGCTCGAAACAAGCTGTCTTTGTTCAAACTTATTTATTGAGTGAACGTTACCTCTTTCAGGAATTGCTGCCACCACACGGCCGTAGATCACTCAAAGCGAGCTAAACCTATAGTGAGCGAGCCAACGTCTTCACTGTTTCCTGAAGATGCCTATCTCGTCGTCTTCGTGTAACAGCCTTCGATCTTTGAAAGTGTCATGTCTTAAAGCAAGGCCGGACTAAGGGCGCTCAAAACAACTCTAATACAGCGCCGAAGTAAACCAGGCGGTGGCTTTTTTTTAGCGCTCTCCCACGAACAGGGCATGTTCGTGTGTCCAGAGCATGATCTCCCCCACGGACCAAAGTGAGAAAGTTGGTTGCCTAGTCGCCAATGGCCGAATGGCTCGTTGCATACGTGGGATTGACGTCGGCCTGACTGTGGATCGTGGTTGGAGTTGCTAGGCTTGCAGCTCGTGGCAGGGAACGACTGAGGAGAATCAGATGTGTGGCAGAAAAAAAAAACAGCATTGGACTATGGTGGCGAGCAAAAGGTGAAAGGCAATGAGGACGAAAACCATAACAAGGATATCGCCAGTGGAAGGTCACGTCACATGGATAAGCTATACCTACATGGCTCAGTAGGCTTCATTTAGGAAGGCGTCCAACTTCTTATTGAAGAAGGAGCTGAGGAAAAAGCTAAAAACAGAGGCAGACATGGTACACATGTCGTTATTCCGATATGCTTGAGACCCGAAGTATTACGCGCCTTACTCAGGCCTGAGCCAAACTCGAGGTCAACCCGAGCTAGAACCCGCAATTCCTAACCTGGCTCGGTCCACCGGCCGGGCCCGGGCTTAAGGCGTGCTCTATATTGCAAAAAAACTTTTCTGTCGGTTATTCGAAATCACAGACATCATGCTCATTGGGAAAAAATTCGCGTAGGTTGCCTTGATCATGGAACACTAAAGAAACAGACGAGCTGACGACCAAATACACAGTTTTGGCTTTTGCTGTTTGGCAGAGTGTTGCGAAGTTTAGGAATATTTCTGTTTCCTGCTTTCTGTATTTTTTTCTGTTTTCCTCTTTCCGTCTTTTTTGTCTGTTTCATTGGCCATTTTTGTTTGTTTCACTTTCTCGTTCTGTACATCTTTACTCCTTTGTCATAACTTCAATTCTTTCACTATCTCTATTTATCAACTGCTCTTTGTTTTTTCTATCATTTTTTTCTTGTTATCTCTCTTTTATTTATATCCACGTTTCTTTTAGTCTACCTTTTTTCTCTTACAACCTTTATAGCTTTATTTATCTGTTTTTCAATTTTAATTTCTATGCATTACTCTTTAGGTCTTTTACGCTCCAACCCCTTCTTTTTCGCGTCTCTACAGGCCTGTACTATGTTCTGTTACCTTACCTCTATAGTCGAGTGATTAGGACACTAGCCTTTGAATGGAAGGTACGCGGTTGCGAATTCCGCTAAGTGAAGGACTTTCTTTCCAAAAATTTTGTTTTTTTTTGTTTTTTTCTCTGTTCATACTCGTTCTCTGAGTCATCCGGTTTATTGCAGACAATGCCGGAACGTTTCGCTTGAATTGTGTCAGTGATAAAAGAATGAGCACAGCTTGCATTAGGACGTGCAAGGCTGGTTCACAGCAGACCTGGTGGGGGCCTAGCTAGTCTTGGCTCAATTTGGATTTTGGCGTTTCACCTCTATTTTCCCCCACACTGCTATACTATACTACACAAGACTTTAGTTGTTCTTTTTGGGGTTTTTCGCCGCTGTTTGCAAGTATTTATTTCTATTTTTATGTGTTTATTTCTTGCTTTCTCGCTCATTCAGTTTTTTCTACCTTCTGTATTTTTCTATATTTCTTTATTTGTTGAATTCTATTGTTTTCCTTATCCCTCAGTATTTCTTGCTCTCTTTCCGTTTTTCCGTATCGCTCTCTATTTCACTTCTTTTTCTGTACTATGTTTTACTCTCTGTCCACCCCATTTCCTTGCTTCTACTTTCAAATGTATTCTGCTCACTTTCACTTTTTTTTCACCACTTTGTTCCACTATATAATTCGAGGCAGTGCTTGGCTCTACTAGTCTGAGTGGGTAGCTGAGCTGTTACGGTACATATTGGGATTGTGATTACGTGGGTTCGAATCCTGCCTTGAAAAAAAAATTTTGGGGTATGGTTTTGGTCTTTAGCTCTCTCTCTATTTCACCGTTCTCTCTTTACCATGCTACTTCTTCTGTTCTCATCAGACGTATTGCTATCTAAACCAGGCAAATAAGCGACATCGTTCAGGTAGCGAAGCAGTAGTGCGAGAAAAGGATGATTCATGACATCTACATTCTCAGAAAGTTTGTCTGCTTGAATGGGAATGAAAATTGCGATAACAAATTGCGTCAATTTGAACACCTATTTGAGATTTTAGCGTTAAAAAGCATTGACGCTTCGATCTAAAAGCAAGTTTTACGCTGACCTAATCATAACTCGACTTGCTCATGCTCACTAACACTTCGATGAACTCCTGAGTCTGACTGCGGGTCCATTCAAAACGTTAAATATTTCATTGTCTTACTATAATACAACTACACTTTTTTGCCAGTGATTTTAATGTGTGTTAGTATATATTGCACTGTCAATATTCTAATACAAAACGTAACTTTTTATTATTCATGTCAAGTCTTTAAAGTACATGAACAAAACCTTTATGGGTACTAGCTCTGAAGGGCACTTACGAATATTTCGTTTTCAGCCTACCAGGCGAAAGTTTACAACATGCACTGCTCTCTGTTAGAGTTCTCTGAACACAAGAACCACAAAGAACTCTTTGTTTTTACATTCAAAGCTACAATTTGGTTCAATAGAAGCTTTCATTCAGTAAGGCATGTATCGAGGAAGTTAACTAAAGATTTTCCTTTTGATCAATGGGGACAATATGGTACAGCTTTGAAAGTTGAAGTTTACGTTGCTTTTAATTAGAACGCTAAACTAGTGAGGTTGTGAGTGTTTAAAAATGCACTGAACAGGAGAGACAAGGTACTAAGCGGTGCTCTTAGGTGGGAGGCCTAGACAATGAGAAGTGCCTAAACAATACAAGGTTCCGCGCTACAAAGCCTGTGCTCACTCTTTTGTTCTCGGTAGCGTGTTCTCTAAGCAGCCACTTGTTTCTCGTATTGACAAGCCTAGGTCACCATTAAGGTGCGCGTAAAAGAGAAGTGTGAAAGAGAAGGTTTCACGGCTGATTTCTCCCTGATGTGAGGCAACTAAGCGTGAAACAAAGCGACAATATAAAGACAATAGGTTCACTAGACAGGCATTGTTAGAAACGCAGCACCCTTTATATCGCGTTGGACAACACATTTTGTGAGAAACATAACCAAGCCAAAGTAAAAGACAAACCAAATACCAAGCCAAAGATACGTGCCTTTCATGGTGCTACGGTCTGCCAAAATGTATTTTATCAAATATATTCGAAAAATACCACTGTTGATTTAATATATTGAGTCTGTCACAATAAAACACGTTCAGACATTTGGCCATGCAAAATCCATGAAATTCTTCTCTCATTGACAATTATACATATATGCGCCTAAATAGACTAACATACACCATCTTGTTCATTGCTTCACTTATACATATCACTTATACGCCCTTTTCATTTCAACATCGGTTCATCATTACTCAGATTCTGTATCTCGGTACAAATATAAACGTAACTTTCACTTCGCTTGCCTGGAATACTTTTCTTTTGGTAGATGTAATATGCTATAATATGCTATACGTAGATAGAACGCGTTTATATACCTCAAATTACGAAGATTAAAAAAATGCCACCTGCTGCTGTTAAACAGACCAAACTATTGCATTTAAATAGGGGGCGCAGTGCTAACAAGCATATTGTTCAGCAAAGAAAGGCAGACAAAAAGCTTTAAAAAGCTTAGCAGGAGAGTATTTCACATTAAGGCAGCGGCACCCAATAGTCTCCATATTAGTGATAGCCTTCATAGTTGCTGTGGGCAGTGATCAAGGTAAAATAGAACATTGGCAAGTGTTAGTGCAGGGCCCCATCAGTTACCTTTGCTGATGCACTGGTAATGGCTGAGCCAATTGCCTACGCCTTGGTCCTTTGTGGCAAAGAAAATGCCAGATACGCGAGGAGCACCGACGTCAATGTTGGTAGTGTTGGTGGCAAGTGTGGTCGACGTATTTTCCAGAGCCATTCTGAAAAGCTCAAGGTGACTTCCACTGCGCAGCTTCGTTACTGATGAATTTAGCCTGAACCTACACTGAAATGTTGAGGGAAGACACGCAAACGAGTGACTGTAAGTGTTCAAAAAGAAAAGCACAATGGCACTTCCCACTAAGGCAGCCACACATGAGTCTCCCAAGCATCGTCGTCTTCATCGACGTACTTGTGTTTTGATGGCCGCCAATAGAAATATTGAGAACGATGGTTGAGTGAGCACTAAACGTTCAACCTCAACATTTGAGTTACCACAACATCTATTCCCATAGACATCGAAATCTCTCACGCTGCCTCAATGCAGTTATGGCCTACAGCCATTGATGCTTCTCTCATCAGATTGTCACATAGAATACTCGCCATTCACCCAGAGTGCACTTTCTCAAGAGTATTATCTCGGCATGAAAATACTATACCATCAAGGTTTTCCCCGCCAAATGTACCTGCAGTGCCTGCATGGATTCGCCTAAATCACCTGTTTGTTTTACGATACCTGGAATTACGCAGAAGTCGCTCGTTTCTTCTGTTAGCCTCAGACAACTGACCCTACATCACATTTATACAACGTACGGTGATTCTCTGCACGTGTACACCGATGAGTCCACTACACTAAACACCTCCACCACAGCCTTTGTCATCCCAGACATGGATATCGCTCGACAATTCAAAGTGGACTATAAAACCACATCAATTGCCGGAGAGCTTGTCGCTATCCGGAAGGCAGTAAGATTTATTTCCAGAGAGCTACCTCGTGCCTGGACAATTTTCTGTGATGCGAACCCCACTTTGCAAACAGAAAATTGCATCATGAAGCAAGGTCCGTACTACAGCTTGGCAATAGAAGTCGCAGAACTTATTCAGGTTGCTTTAACAAATGGCCATCTTATCACTTTCTAGTGGATTTCCGCACATGGTGGCGTGATGGGAAACAAAGATACAGACGCTGAAGCTAAAAATGCCTTAAGCAGTGCCCCTGAAGTACGCATTGCGTTTTCACAAGCTGCCACGAACGCCCTGTTTCACTGCGTGATGCGCAGCTACACACTTCAGCACTGAACCAAACTGGAACGGCGACACCGGCGACTTCACAATTAGGACCCGGAAATGTGGTTCCGCATTCCCCCTAAATTTAAACGGCAACTCACAAGTATGATCCCCCGCATTCGTCTTAATGTGGCGTACACCAGACGTTACGCACATATCATCGGTCGCAGTGACACCGGTCCTAATTGTGAACACTGTGATGTGCCAGAAACACTTGAGCGCATATTTTGTGTTTGCCCGGCATACGCACGTGAACGACAAACACTGATTTCTTCTACTGAACGATATCGCAGTAGGTCATTAACTGATGGGACCGCGCTGGGCCCTTGGCCAGACACCAACAGTGCATTGTTGTCATAAAATCGGTCATAACCTTTTTTGAAGCAACTTGCCTTTATATGCGCGGCTATAAAGTTTGTCTCAGCTAGAGAGAATACTACGTACTCACCTCTCTATCTCACCATCGCCATCTATTATTCTTTCTTTTCCCGTTTTCTCTCCCCCAGTGAAGAGTAGCAGGCTAGAGCAAGCTATGGTTCAGGCTGACCTCTCTGCCTTTCTGTAAATAAACCTATCTTTCTCTCTCTCTTTCTCACAAAGAAAAAAAGAGACAGCATATCCACGGGGTGAATGATGACGAGTAGGCAAACCTCCGGAGGTAATCATAGGTAAATCTTGAATCTTCTGGCATCAACTACAAGTATTGCCATCTGAGTTTAAATATATCTACTACAAGCATCATCAACAACAAGTACTGCGACCTAGTTTTAAATTTATAAACTACTAGCATCATCAACTACAAGTAGTTTGTTAGCCCGTCCGTGCTTCTGTCCATCTGTACGTTCCTGCTTCCGTCCTTCTGCGCGACCATCCGTGCGTCCATCCATGCGTACGTACGTCTGTCCATACGTCCTTCCATCCGTGATTCCGTCCATTCATTCGTCTGTCTGTCTCTTCGTGCGTCAATTTGTTCGTACGTCCGCGCGTCTATCCATCCGTTCAATTGTCTGCTAGTCAGTCGGTCCGTCTGTCCATGCATTCGTCCGTGAGTCTGTCCATCAATCCGTCTGTCTGCTCGTGCGTACGTCCAGGCGTCTATCCATCCGCCGGTCTGTCTGCTAGTCTGTCTGTCCGTCCATCCGTGCGTCCAGCTAGTGAACACTCCAAGTACCGCCATCTCCGATCTCGCATCCCCTGTGTCACATACCCGCTCTCGAGCAGGTGTGTGCCACCGGTGACTATTAGCTACTACGTACATACAAGGAATCCACAGACTCACGCCTTAAGGAGCTTCGACCATGAAAACCTAATTGTTAATTTATCTTCTGCGATCGTAGAGCATTCAACCTATGTCAATCCTCCGCTTCGCCTCATGAATCACAAGATCAGACCATTGCAGAAGTTGCGTAAATCAGGCAAGTCGACTACCAAGTAATAGCAAAACGACACAGATTGAAATTACAACCAGGCGCAGCGTCCCAAGTGGACGATTCTACTTATGCGGCGTCAGCCCTCGTACGATTCGATTTGTAATGTACGATGTCGTGGAGGATCTTCGTGTGGACACCTGTTACTTAAAATGAAATTTGTCGAAATAACACATATTCCAAATGACGGGGCTCCAATGCGTGTGCTGCTTCGAGCCTGTCATCATGTGACTCTACTCTACTGCTCCATCTATGGCTTGGAGAGGCTTTCTCAAATGTTTGTTCATCTATTACTAGAGTGGATAGCAGCCCACCACGTGATGCAGCAAAACAAATACGAATCATTTTTGTGACAGCACCCAGATATCCCGACATGAAATAATATCACAAGTTACATGCACAGTTAGACGTGACGTGACGTCTGGCATGGCCGACCGGTTGCATAAGAGAGAGAGAGAATTTATTTACAGAAAGGTAGAGAGGTCGGAGTTTGCTCTGGCCTGCTACTCTACACTGGGGAAGGGTGACTGAGGAGTGAAAGAGTGATGAATGACAATGGTAAGATAGAGAGATGATATGTTCTTATTAGGCCGGGTAACTCTACAGATGTGCATCAAGTCCAGTCGCTTGCATAAATTTTGACATAAGTGGTCGTGTGGTGGAGCTCTTCATACACTATTGAAGCACGCGCATAGAGCTGCAACCGATTTCAAGGCAACACGTGGCGACATCATCACGGCGTTCTTTAGGTGCGAAGAATTTTATGGTGGAGCTTCATCCTTGTGTCCGGAGTGACCACCCTTACAACCCATGAGCGTCCTCTTCCTCTCTCTACTATCCTACGCTTCCCTCTCTCGTCGAAACACCAACTCAAATAACGTCTGCTAGTAAGTTTCTCGATTGAAAAAAAAAATCACAGCATATCTACGGAGTACATGATGATGAGTGGGGCGAAGCATCCGTCCGTTTGTTCTTGCCTCTGTCCATCCGTGCATGCGCCAATCCGTGCATCCGTCAATCCGTGCGTCCGTCCGTCTGTTCGTGCGTTCGTCCATCGGCACGTGCACACGTCTAAGCGTGATCCGTGCGTCTGTTTCTCTGTCCGTGCGTCTGTAAATCCATCCGTCCATCTAGTGAACACTCCAAATACCGCCATATGGCATCTTTTCATCATATATTCATCATATAGAAGTACCGCCATCCAGCGGACATTACAAAGACTAAACGAGAGGTGGCATGGCTGGACTCCCTACTGCAAGAACAGCGTGATGCCAGTACGTTTTTTGGCACTGGTACACGCTGGAGACACTAGTACACGCTTGCAATCACTGGAACTTCGCTGGGCGCACTGATTAAAAGCTGTGTCGCACTGGTAGGGGAACTGGCTCAACCACTGTGATGCTGGTGCGCACTGCGAAGCGCTGGAAGCGCTGGAATTTTCAATGGCAAACGCTCGTGAATACTGGAGCACGCACTGTTTCTACCAGCGCAGTGTGCACGTTATTGTAGCGTGGGCCACGGGGTGTTCCGGTGTTGTTGAATACCAAACGCTTGATTCGACGGCACGGAGAGATGAGATGCTACCCTAACAAACACCGAGCATACGTAATTTTTGCGGCGCACGTACGTATCGCAGCAATTATAATGCACCTTTTTCGCATATGCCCCCGCGTATACCGGCCAAATTCGCATCCTCCGTGTATTGCTGTAACAATTCCAAGTTGAAGTTTTTGTAAGCCTGGAGCTGCACGCCACTCCCAACAGAAACAGGAAATTGTTTTTACCACAAAGTTGACGAAACGTAAATCGGCTCTCTCAATCGCTTCGCAAGGTTCCCCAGTGGAGGCGAGAAAAAAAGCTGTCGTTCGATTCCGCCACTCTGCATAAATCCATGTCTCGCCATGATTATGCTTCTACTTACTTCAAGTAAGAGTTGGAAATGTTCCGAAGCTCGAATGCAGAATCTTCAACCATCCCAACTTACAGCGCCGAGAGCGGTCTTTCTTACCTAGTATCTGGCCCAGCGAACATTAAGCCTGTCGTGCCGGCCGCGTTGATATATATGTTACCGGCGCTTCTTGCCTTGTGTAAACACAACTTCAAAGTGTGAGAATAGCTTTAAAATATAATTCAGCCATACATGAACCTAAATCAACTATTTTGGTCGTGTGACCGTGTTCGCACAAGGAGCACTGACGATCGAACGTCGCGCTTTCAGCTACGCAAGCTGTCACCGAAAGCTGCCAGCCGCAGCCGGTACTTCTCCGACTGATGTGTAACAGCACGAATTTTTCAGCTGGTAATAGCGTACACCTTCGTGAACTGACTCCATGGCATACGTTTTCAGTGAATAGCATTGGTATTTCTATGGGTGTTTTTTAATTGTTGGTATTGATATAACTGCTTATATCTGTACACTGGCACGCCCGCTGTATACTGCCAGTGGAGGCCAGAAAAACGGCTGTTGCTCGGCATCGCCACTCCGTAAATGCATTTCTGGCATTGATTGACCTTCCACTTACTTCATTTACAGTTTAAGTAACAGTTAGAAATTTTGCATAGCTCAAATGCACAAAGTTCAAGCATCGCAATTCAGCTGCTTCGAGAGCAGCCTTACCCAGTGTCCCAGAATAAATGATGTCCCGTTCCAGCGAGGCCTATCGTGCCGGCCGCGTCGGTGTACATGCTGCCGGCGCTTTTTACTTCAAGTACGCACAATTCTAAAGTATAAGAATGACTGTTAAGTACAGTTTAGACATCCGTGAGCCTAAGACATCATTTATTCGCTTGTGCTGTGCCCGCTTAAGGAGCGGTGACGATCGATGTGTCGTGTTTTCAGCAACGTAGGCTGTCACTGAAATCTTGCACTGAGCGCAGGAGCCGGTACTTTTCTGACTTGTGCGTAAGAACACGCAATTTCGAGTTGGTAATTTGGTACGCGTTAGTGAGCTAACATACTGACACGCTTTTCCACCGAATTGCATTAGTCATTTCTTCAACGGTTTTTTAGTTGCAGGTATCGATGTAACTGCAAATATGTAATCTGGCCCACCAATTGTGTACTGCTACATTGCTGCTCGTGCTAAAAAAATACTCAATATTCACTCGTGTGCGCAGATATCTACCGAACAAGACATTTAAATTATTTGTACATGCTGACCAGTAGTAAGTGCGAGAGCCGACTATCAAAGCAAAGAACTATCGGCAGCAACGGCTAACAATCTGTGGCTACTCCTCCAGTAAATTTGAGATTTCCAGAGTTAAGATGTGAATTCTTCAAAAACTTTGCGCTCTTGCTAACATTTGCACGTCATTCGGTGCCCGGAAGCCGTTCGTCACTGTCGAATCAAGACGATATTGTTATTTGGAAAGGAGTATCGTGTCAGTCTTGACTGTGCAACTTATAAACATGAAGTTGAACGGGGCGTTCTACGGATAAATAGTCATTTTACAACCCCGAAACACAAGTTCTGGTGTGGTGAGTAGCGTACTCGGTTCCAAATGAGAAGGTAGCGAGTTCGAATCCCGTCAAATGGCGTTTTTTTCATTTTCATTTTTTTCCTAATTTTTATTGTGAATGTGCGCTATTTTGCCTATATATTTGTTTATTTATGGCGAGTGGGCACCCCCGTTTTAACCCTGTGAAGCCGTTTTGCGCAGAGTACTGGGACGCTGCCACTCGTCCCAGTACCTGCGCTGGGAGGCGCTGGTACTAGCGCCATACTGGGCCCATAATCAGGCATGGCCCTGGACACTGGCACCCAGTGGCGCTGGTTTTTGCATTAGGGCTAGAAGAGCGGCATGCGCGTACTTTCTTATGACCTGCGCTACGTGTCGAGTTCCCATCTTTCGCCGCCTCTTGCTCATGGCACTGCGGCCCATCCCGCGCTAAACCTTGCTAAAACTAAAAAAAGTTACTCCCAGTGAGTTTAACCTGGCAACCTTTTCATGTCATATAGTGCTTGATGTGCGTCCTTCTGTTACAAGTTTTTTTAATAGGTATCAAATTCAAGGCAAGTTTTATTGGAGATTAAGTCACCGATACCCGCCTCTGTAGGTTATTTCACCAAAAAAACCACCTTTATGTATGAATAACGTACGCGAGTTTCCTCAATGGTGCGCGCATGCCACTCCTGTAGTCCGGCCGTGGAGGTTGCTACGTACCATTACGATGCACTATTACTACATACACCGCGGACGCACGACCCATGGCTTAGGAAGCTTCGCCCCTAAACAACCGACTGCTCGCGCTGCACAACCATCAACATGCCACCTCGTATATATTGGCACTGGATCTTGACCGCCAAGGGAGTGCTGGGGGCAGATTTCTCCTGTGTGTTGTTGAACATGAAATATTAGCAGCGTGCATGTGAAGCGGATCGACTGCGGGTACCTGTGTCAAATCGGAGTCCTTCTCTATTATTCGCCATTAGTAACGATTGGCACGTTTCTGTACAAAATACCGGTCCAGCACTACATGCATTGGGTTTTCCAGGTTTCTGGGACTCGCTTGCTGAGTGCTGTGCCGACCAGGTGTGCCCTCGCGATCTCCGACGACAGCGCAGCTCTGGCCGACTGGGTTGGTCCTACGCCACCTCCTGCCGCCGCTCCCCGACGACGACGACAGTTTAGCTCTGGTCGACTGGATTAGCGCTACACCATCTCCTGTCACCGACAAAAGCTCTCGCCAGTGGTACCCCGTCTTCAGACTCCTCTAACCATGTCCATCTGCGCTGTCTTCTCCTTAATTCCATAGCTCCCTGTCCCTGCCCCTCGCTCTCTCCTTCCTCTTTCTCCATCTCTCTATCTTTTAATTCTATCTATCCCTCGTGAGCTACTGTTGAGGTGTCCACACTTTGAGAGACAGTTACGGGGCTCACTTTTCTCTTCTTTTTATTTATAATCACTTCCAGGTTTCTCTTCTGTACCACGCCGAGATAAGCGCCTGCGTTAACGTTGCACTGTATGAGGTAGTGCCCGTTGTTTCGCACTACACATGGTTCTTTTCAGATAGAGAGAATGTAATTTTTTTGTTGTTGTTGTTACCCATATTAGGGCCGATTAAATGGCTCCCGAGTTTAAAACAACCGAATGAAAGCTGTTGCACTTTAGTAATTTGGAGCAGCACGTGCAGAACTCAGTGTTATTTGCAATTAGGTGTCTGATAAAAAAGGCGAAAGCTGTCATAAGAAATTATTTCTTATAAGCTCTGACGAGTGTGATCCATATAGAGCACCCCGACTATAATTTCACTGCTGTATTTAGTGCCGTGTGGCTTACCAAGGTTGAAAACATGCCTGAAAGCACGCATTTGTTTTGGACATTAACTACATTTTAATCAGACGAGGCTTGAGCACGAGAATGTTGTTGCGCAAAAAATTATTTTGATGAAGCTCGTTAGATGATTGGCACCAACTAACTCTGGGCTTTGCCCAAGAGTCGGGTGAATCACACAGTATGAATTCATTTAAAGCACTAATAGAGGTTACATACACATTGAAAGTGGAGCGTCATGTATAGCAAATAAAACTTGTCAGTATACGTTGTCCTTATAGGCATCGTCCACTGTTCAGAGGGAGCCGCGTATCTCACATTGCCATACCCATGTTCACTGAATCTGGCCGTAAGGGGCACGCAGATAAGAGACTTGAGCACTCGTCTCCCGTCTAGTACGGCCATACTCTGCCCACTCATGCAGAAAGGGAAACGCGCGCACCGTGTTCCTTTCCGACAGACCACGCCGCACAAGTGTTTTATCCGCTAGTGGGCATGGCGAGAACGCTGGCGCAGAACACTGACGCTGTGACTCGGTCTTGTGCCTTATTTGTGCCTGTCGTCCACCATTTTCTTCGATGTTCCCACATTCAAGCCGTTTCTTGCAGTGCCAACAAGTGACATCGATGATAAATCGTTCTAACAATAACAGACCCTTTGTTATTCAAGACTGCAATTTCTCAGCAATGCTTGTAACTATACGCAGTTTCCATTATCTATCTTTGTCTTGTATGTGCTTGAATTCTTATACATTTTTAGTTGACTTATGTTGCCTTCCTGATTGGCGCATCTGACACTTGTTTCTTTATTTTGTCTTTTTTTTCTTGTGTGTTATAAATGTTGTACCCACCCCCTCTGTAATGCCCTACGGGCCCTGAGGGTATTCTAATAAATAAATAAATAAAGCTGCGTGGCTCCTTCCAATGCTGTTTGATGCAAGGAGCAAGAGTCACGCATTTGTGACGTTGACAGAACCAGGACGAACTTGCCACTTGGCACAGTGAAAACGCTAAGTGCAGATTACTGACCATGTGACTCCTTCTCCTTGAACCAGGTTAGTTAATGTAGCCCGATGCACAGAGATGAGACACCTGATTGTATTGCCGTGCCCCCATGTGTCCTTGACTATTGATTATGAATGCGCGCTTTCATACAAGCTCTTACACTGCGGTAATGTTGAAAACAATGCGGGCCACTTCATACAGGAAATGTTCCAATCATTAGTGAGTGACTAACAGGAAATCATAGATGATATCACTCCTTTGAAAGAGCGACTCCAGTTCCCAGAGAAAGCTGTGCGTGGCTTTGAAAAGCGTCTAAACAACTTGGAGCATAGCATGGTTAAAATAAATTCTATAAATTTGATAAATATAATAAACGCAGTGCAGAAATAGGCTAAAGTTAAAAAAAACAAAAAGGAACATTGATTTGGAAAAACCACAACTGCGGTTTGAAGTTTTTTCTTTTTCTAATTCCGGAAGAGCTGAATGAATCTGAAGAGAAACTACAGGATTACGTTCTTCACGACGTGTTCCGTGATAAACACGGGAAATGTTGCGCATCTGTGCCGCAATTTAACCGACAGGGAAAAAAAAAACCTTAGAAAGGCTGGTCATTAACTCTAGCAGAAATATTCTTGAAAAGAAGCACTACGAAAGAACGCACGTGAACTGAAAGAAGTGTGTGTATCGTTGCAAACTGATAAGTGCACATGCACTCTGTGCGGGCGCCCAATTTTGTAGAGCCGTACGCTAGACGAAAGAGATAGCGGTAAAAACGTTAAGCACGTTCTTTCTGTCTTGCTGGTCGCCTGTCAGGGTCACAGTGAAATCCAGTCATTCGAGATCATATACGTTTCGCCCTACAGACAACCATACATGCAGCAACCCGTATTGAATTAGAAACATTTATAGGCGAACTTCGACCATTTTTGGATCTATCTATCTATCTATCTATCTATCTATCTATCTATCGACTTATTTATCTATCTATCCATCTATCTATCTATTTATTTATCTATCTCTTTATCTATCTATCTATCTATCTATCTAATTATCTATTATCTATCTATCTATCTAGTCACTACGACTTTTAGCTCTTCAGGCCGTTTCAATTATGGTATCAATACCAAAGTTGACAGCGCACAACATCACTGTACAATGAGAATAAGTGACTAGTCATAACAGAAAAATCGAGATAGTATTTCATGAATTTTATGATTTACATTTCATGGTCTTGCTGTTTTGTGTTCGTTACGTTCACAGGAGCTATTGCAAAAATTGGTATGGTATGAAATGACTGCCTGGCGAGGATAAGTTACAGACCCTCACGTGGAAATCATGACATGCATATCTTGTGTGTCATGACTACACACCACGTTCATGGTGTGTTCACGGTCATTTCACTAGCTTCATATACCGAATTAGGTAATACCCGTCATGAATTCATGCCGAAAATACATGACTAGTTGTGATATGATAGTCATGAGATGCATGTCATATACGAATATCACTACATGCCGCGCTCATGATGTGCTTGCGGCTGTTTCACTATCTTCACATGCACCATATTTGGTATGACACGTTTGAGCATGATAATCGTGGCATGGAGGTTGTGTACGGTATAATGTACGTTCACCTCGTAACGTTGTGCTGTTTTTAAAGCAGCATATCAATCTTTCTCATTCGCGCTTCGTATGTAATTGATTCCTACTGTACGTGAAATCTGCCTTTTTTTACATTCGTCATGTGTAGCCCTACCTAAGTGCATGGGGCGCAACATCTCTATTGCAATATTTGAAGAGTAAGTGTACATCTAGCACGTTGAAAGCCTGGTGATCTTTTGTTAATTTTAAGACACGTCGGCATTTTTTGATAAAGCTACATGACATTGAATGCGGGTTTCGTTTCAAAATTTTTGTCATATTAGCTCAACGCGGAGAAGCCACTTGTGCCCAAGTCTGAGAGGTGTTGCTGGGGGCTTACACACACGGTTGCAACGACATTTCAGCAGTGCTGGTCTATAAATAATCTACGAGTGTTACGATCCGGCGTACAATCAGCCTTGCGATGCCACGACATGTACTAGTATGCCAAAAAACAAAAAAAAAACGCCATTGGAAAAAACTATAACTCCAACGCATCTTTGGCAATTCTTACAGTGTTGCTCTTCTTGGCGACACTTTCATGTAAAAGTAAGAGGCTTGTGTAATGTTCAAACTACAACCTTCGCAAGCCACCTGCGGCGATATTCGCTGAATCAAGTGTGATGCTCACGAGTACGTCTCCCAGTGAATGTAAGCCTAGCTTACCGGCCTAGTCCGTAATACATGTCACTGGCGCCTCTGGGTTTAATGATAAGCGATTCCGATTAGTGAGAATGATTGTAAACTAGAGCCTTGGCATCGCAATTGGTTAAACTGACAATCATTACTTCTTGAGAACAGCGTTCGTACAAGGAGCGATGAGCATGAATGCGATGAGCTAACAGCCAATGCCAGCTACATAATTTCAAGCTTGCTCACAGTTGTCGCGGGAACTGACGTCACTTCGTTTAGATTGGTGTGTTTCGCTGCACCGACGTGCCTACGCCTGCTCTTGTCACTCGACAGACATGGATTGCGAAGCCTGACGAACGTTTTTGTGGCGTGTTGGTTTGATTGTTGGCGACTCGAGTAAACCTGGTTTTTTTGTCTGCGTGAACTGCAGAGTGTATACGTGATGCGCTATGTTCACTGGATATTCGCAACCTGTACTGCTTCAAATTTGGACGGTTGGGCGATGCTGCGTGGCTAATTGTCGCCGCAAAGAAACTGAATTTGCGAATGTTCTCTGTTTTTAAGAACAACCGGAGAACGACATGGGAGAGCGTCGTTCGTCGAGCTCACGTCGACATCCATTTTCTTTATGATCCGAAGGTACGGGTGCCCATGCTACATATTTCGTTGTCGTTCCGACGGCACCCTGTCTACCATATTCTGTTCCTGCTGTAAAATAACGGTCTCGCATGTGCTTCTGACTTGTCAATGTAAGCCCTGGCATAAAAATAACTAAGGCACGTGTGTGGCAGTACATTTTCAGAACAAGCTTTGTACCTTCAGCGTCAGTCAAGGTCTTGAAAAATGCATTTAGCACCATGGCCTTTTTGCATTACCTCCATTCACTTGGTTTAGAAACAAAAGTGAAGGAATGCTGTCGCATTGCTAAGTGCATCTGTTTTCTACATAGTATTTACTTGCCGTTGTTCCAACCACTTTCGTACAGCATAATTTTACGCATGTATCACAAGCACTTTCGCATAATTTGTTTCTTTGAAATTTAAGTGCTTGTAGACACTTGCGTAAAGTGCTTTCCTAAGTAGTTTTGAGGTGCGTGAGCTCTACTTCAGGCAATGATATTTAAGAACTATTATCAAATAACCTTTCTACCAACGGCAGTGCAGAAGAAGTGCCCACTGGAACTACACGGTTTAATTTAGTCTAAGTACAAACATTTTTCCAGGGCCCTAAGTTACATGACTGACTTCGCACCAGTGCGAGAGGAGCCAGAGCAAAAAAAAATGCCTATCCTTGGGTTGGTCACAAGAGATTTTAACAAAAAAAGTTTTGTTTTCTCTTGCGATGGTCATGATCCTGATATTTTGCTCAGTAACATGCATGTTGCAGCAGCATAAACTCACCTCAGAAACTTTTGTGTGTTAGACAGATGCTCGAAAGAGTACAAATAAATCTACAGAAACTTTTCGTAATCCGGATTTATGGTGATTACGTACATCTGCTTGTTGTGCAAGGTGAATTTGCAAGCGGAATGCAAGTTTCTATTAGCAAAAAGTTATTCGTGAGGCAGACACAAGAATGCAAAGTAGCGAGCATTTCCTGAGCATGTTGCTGAGTAGTTGGTTAATTTTCAAGTAATATTTAGGACGAAAACTAAACGAACGTCTGAAAAAAAAATATCTGGGTCCTTTACGCATGCATGTTTATTCCTTGTGTGAGCCAGATTTTGAACATAATTCCGTGCATGGAAGGAGGAAAAACAATGTGGCACGTGAACTTTTGGAGGCGCATTTCATCAATGTTGAAAAGAGATATGTGTATCAGTCACACGTTTGTCTCCCTACGTAAACCTGAACGACGAGTTTTGGACGTATTGCTTTCAGTATGTCTGGAGCGTGAAATGGTTAGCTCATGTCTTGTGCAACCTAACCTGGCCAAATGTGTGCATGCTAAAAAATAGTGACATTTTTAAATAAAGTTAGTTGCAAGTTGACGCCCTATTCTAAGCCCTTCCTTTTTTCGTCTATATCGGTAGCGCCCTAAATATTTCTTCATAATGAGAGTCACTAAAGATTAGAAAGTCAAAATGCAAGTTTCATTCGTAACAATAATTGTTGCTGTGAATTAACATCTGCAATCCATCGATATGATTAATCAGGAGACGTCATAGTAGAGGGTTTCTGAAATTTCGACCACCGTGAGCTCTTTACCGTGTACCTAAATATAAGTTCGTGGTCCTCAAGCATTGTCACCTTCATCGAAAATGCACACGCCGAGACCGGGATTTAAAATTTATTCCTTAGATGTTTCATTTGTAACTGTAGGCATGAGAGCTAAACCTGGCTTTCCTAATTCGTGTTCATTGAATGAAATGAAAAAATTCTTATGATCGGATGACAATATTGGAGAGGCATATACAAGCTGCGCGGGAAAAAATGTGTGAAAAACGAGCTTGCTTGTGTCGGTGTAGGAATTCGGAGTATTGTCAGTGTAGTCATGTGCTGCAGCTATTGTCAGCGCATAATTTTGAGATGCACGCACAGGCGTGGCAATGCGCAAGGCGAAGAGGTGGCTACTTACGACATTAGGCCACCACGAATATGCAAGAGCCACCGGTTCACACTATTTTGTTTGTCCCGCTGAGTGCCGCTCACGGAATAAGCTGACTAATCACCAAGCCACGTCTGTGTCATTTGAGGCGCTCGTTCTGGCAAAATAACAGACGTTAGAAAAAATGGCCGCAACAATGTTCTGGCGATAGACGTTACACCACGTACTGCTTTCGACGTATTGTAGAAAGTCAATGTGCTGGGAAACATCAACGTACGCTCTTACATACCACATGGCAAGGACTCAAGGGCAGGTGTTATGAATGGTGCCGACACTTCTATCAGCAACAATACTTTTCCCTATCAAATGAAACCAGTGAGGGAAACTACTATTATCTTGCAAGCTCACTGTGTCGGGAACTCGTGATGCATAAAACTTGTTTTCATAAGTGACAGTCTTCAATCTCAGGTAAGAGTTGGTCATTTTCAACACACTGTGCGGCCGTTCGTGCCGAGACCTTCTTCAGTGTTGGAACTGCTCGTAAAATGGGACACGTGAGTGCTAGTTGCACACGTTCTGCTGTGTGATCCCGATGCCCGGAGTCGCACAACGCAGAAGACTTCCAAGGAGAAAATTGCGAATGCGGCAATTGCAGATGTTCTTAAGATGCGTCTTCAAAGGAGTGCCCAGATGTGAAGAAGAAGGTCCAAGTGCTGAGGCAGAGGACCAGAGACAGTTCCACCACAGAGAGGTCGTTGCTAAAGTGCGACGTCGGCGATCATGCTCAGGAGAACTTTTAGAATACCTTCTTCCAAGGCCAGGGATACACCGCTACCCCATATGACGCATTTACCACCACAAGCACCAAAACTGCCAACAACAAGCATTCTCAGAAAGACGCAAGAATCATAGACCCAGAAGCGTGGCTAGCGCTGCCGTCGATGACACCACCAGTAGAGCCGCAGTATCGCCCGCTGAAAGCTACTTCAGTGAGAGTAAGTCGCGACAGTCAAGATAACGATGTAATAGACGTGATTAGAACCCTCATGAAGACCATTCGGGGAAAACGTTTTCCAAATATTGGGCGCTTTGAGTCCGGGGCTGTGAAGTCTAGAGAAGCACTATGACTCTTTCTCTGCAGCATTTTCGTGATTGGGTGAAAAAGGCATCAATTTTTCAATGGAATGCCTGACTCTTTCAACCCCGCATTTAGGATTTTTGGCCTTTTGTATTCAAGAATCAGTTTCCAACTATTGTCATTTGTGAAACACACCTTCACAATGCTATACGACTATCCAAATACGAAGTTTTCAGTTCTGCAACCTGTGAAAAGTACAGTAAAGTCATTGTTTACATCAGTTGCGAACTCACATATATTGATCATCCAGTAACACCGGATGATACGTGTGCCTGACAGTTAAGCGTAAGAACGTAAATTTCACGCTAGTGGCAGTGTATATTTCGCCTTCAGGCCGTTTTGACCCTGCAAGATTAAGTGCCATTATATTAGCGACACCTAGGCCATGGATTGTAACTGGTGATCTTAATGCTCATCCCCACTGTGGGGATGCCAGAAGATGGACCGTCGGGGAAGACTTGTGTCTTTGCATCTGACCACCAACTATACTGTTTAAATGATGGCACTCCTTCGGTTTTAAGGGGTCTGACATATAGTACGTGCCTGGACCTAACTTTTTGTGTCAAGTATCCTAAGTGCCAAGGTGCAGTGGTTTTTGGACAATAAAACTCGTGCCAGTGATAAAACCCTGCCTATAAAAATCAATGGGCTAAGCCAGTTGCAGATCGCTTCCTCTTCACGGATCGACTGGTCAAAGTAGAGGTTGTCCACAAAGAAGCGCCACAAGGGAAACCAAGAAGGTTTTCTTGATAGCCTAAAAAGTATGACGTAAGCGGCTATTCAAAAGGAAACGTTTCATTGCGGGCCTTTGTCAAAATTTTCCGCATATGAAGTGTAGTTGGAGCGACTTAGATAAATCCGTCGTCGTGCCGAACGACATTATAGGCACACGAAATCCATCTACGACTTGAGGGAGGCGAGACGTCTACAAAAGAAGATTCAGTGTCGAATAAATCACTACAGTCACTACAATGAAACTCATTATTCAAGTCGCTCGATCCCCACAAACGTCTTTCGCAAATATGGAGAATAATCCGTGGCCTACGAACATTGCAACAACAACGTTTGAATATGAACAACGTCACCCATTGAAATGCCTTGCTCTCCGCCAAAGCCGACGTGAAATTGATGTTGCAGAAGACTTCTGCGCCATGGTTGCCAAAAAGCGGTCGGGGATCTTAGTATGTAACCTACGAAACGCGCAGATGTTTAGAGACACTTGGATGGGCATTCTGTTTTCTCTAGAGGAGCTTATGGCAGCATTGGCAGCATGCAAGCATTATTCATATCCTCGACCCGATGGAGTCACTTACGTGGCCATTGCTAACTTAGAACAAACAGCTCGGCGTGCCCTTCTAGCTGTATAGAAGGACTCGTGGAGCAACGGTTTGGTTCCTACTTCGTGGAAGTGCAGCCGCCTTGTGCCCTTGCTCAAACCAGGCAAATCACTTCTACACTCGGCCTGCTATCACCCCATTGCGCTGTTTTGAAAAGGTGATGAAGAGGAGAGTGTTGACTCGCCTAATGTGGTACCTCAAACACAATATATACCCCGATGCTTTGACCGGCTTTCGACGTGAACGGTCTTTCATAGACAATTTTGTTAACCTCGTCACGTCGGTACATCAGCAGAAAAGCCTAAAGAGAAAATTAGAGACACTGTTCTTGGATGCTAAGCGTGCATATGACAATGCATTGCATGAAACCACCCTTGACGCCTCGGGCAACACCGGATTGGGGGGCCGCGTCTACTAATGGATCCACAGTTATTTGAAGGACAGAATCTTGTTTGTTCAGACAGAAGATTGTGCAACAAGGCACCTATACTTTTTTAGTGTGTCTCAAGGTCGGGTCCTAAGCCCTGTACTTTTCAACCTTGCGCTCATCGCCTTGTTGACGTCCTGCCGTGCTCCGTGCATCACTCGATCTAAGCAGATATCTGCATCTGGGCATCAGGGTGACGCGTCTACACGTACAAGCCAGGCTTCAGAGATCAGCTGCCCTGTTCATGTCTACGTCTTTCATCCTATCCTGCACCCAAAGCCTTACCTCCTCGGGAATTCCCCGGTAAAACTGCTCAAGTACCATCAACTCAATGACCTTGTCATGGTTGCCATAGACTTGCGCGCTTTTGAGCCACTCTTCAAAGTTGGCTCTAATTTGGTAGGCATAGTCTGAATGAGATTCGTTGCCCCTCTTAGAGTGCCTGAACCGCAGGCGGAAAGCCTCTGTCGATAGGCGACATTTTCGTAGCAATGCAGCCTTTACCCTGTCATACACCTCGGAGTCCTCTTTATTCATTCTTGCGATAACATCGGACACTTCGCCTGGTAGTACGCATATCAGTTTTTGTGGCCAAGTCTCCCTACTAAACCCTGCATTTTCGCATGCTCGCTCAAAATGCACGAGGTATAATGCAATGTCGTCACCCGCCTTGAAGGTGTGGATTAGATCCTTTATCTTTGATTCTCCACCCCCTGAATTTCGATTTCCCACGGACATACGAAGCTCCAGTTCTTTCAGACGGATTTCATGTTCTTTATCCTCGCGATCCCTCCTTATTTCCTCCTCTCTCTGTTCACGGGCTAAGCGCTCACGCTCCTCTTTCTTTGCCAAAATGGTTTCTCTGGCCTCAATGGCCTCTTCTAAACTCACTTCCTCTTTTCCCAAGTGCTCCAAAATTTGTTGTTTTCTTTTAACCGAGCCGACCGAAATATTCAGCTCCTGACAAATTTCGAGGAGTTCTTGGACCTTAAACTTCTCCATCTTAGATATGCACACCGTTTCTCTTCTAAGGTAATTTTGCCCACGAGCCACCCAATTCTTGGTCTGCGAATCAAAATTTACCACAATCACCCTACCCACGTTACCGACCATCTGCGCTAACGAGTCTGGCGAAAAGAAGAGCAAACACGCGGCACTCACCACTTCGATGCAGCCGACGCAGGCGAATCCCATAAGCTGCCAGCCACTGTTGCGCCTTTGTGTAGCGTGGTGCGGACTCGGGCCATCCGAGTCCCCGGAGAGGACGAGTAGAGAAGCCGGAGAAGGAGAAAAAAATGTTTATATACAGTATTTACATGGTAGCGTGGTACAACATGAAAAGAGAATCACACACGAGCGCCTCTGCGCTAGCGTTTTTATACATCGTCCGCCTTCCCAAGATCCCTTGCAAAGATAATTTATGCGCAGGATACTCCAATGAGATCGTCGTCTTCCTCTCCGGCCCCGAAGAGGGAAAGCCAAACACCGCCTCCCTCTGAACCTAGGAAAGGGGGCAAGGCATGCCCAGTTCGCTGTTTGGTGAGGGAGACCCCACGCGCCAGCGTGGCACCACAGTGAGATGACGTGGAATCCCATGCGCAAAGTCGCTCCCTGATGCAGCCAGGTTGACTCAAGCAAGGCAGAATACCCCGTACAGCTGCTGGGTCGACGCTGCTTCGGAGTGTTGCTCTCGGCGGCTGACAAAAGCTTGGCCAACGACTTTTGTGTCAAGAGGAGCCGGCGACGTGGTTTTTCCCGATTGTCCGCGTCCGTCGCCGTCCCGGTGCAGGGTTGACTCATCAACAGCTGCCAGGTGCCAGCAGGCCGCGAAGACCACGTGGAACTTGGGCGAGGCACAACAATATCCATGGGGTGAATGATGACGAGCAGGCAAAGCTCCGGAGGGAATCATTGGTAAATCTTGAATCATCTGGCATAAACTACAAGTACTGCCATCTAGTTTTAAATATATCTACTACAAGCATCATCAACAACAAGTACTGCGACCTAGTTTTAAATTTATAAACTACTAGCATCATCAACTACAAGTAGTCTGTTAGCCCGTCCGTGCTTCTGTCCATCTGTACGTTCCTGCTTCCGTCCTTCTGCGCACCAATCCATGCGTTCATTCATGCGTACTTCCGTCTGTCCATACGTCCGTCTGTCCGTGATTCCGTCCATTCATTCGTCTGTATGTCTCTTTGTGCGTCCATTTGTTCGTACGTCCGCACGCAGCAAGACCGTCGTTACTATTGTGGTGTCTACATCCATTGGAAGCCGTCACAACCATCTCTAGAAAGCAAAAGAAGAAAACCTTGTCAAATTTAGCCCTAAACAAACAACATTACTGTTTATGCATGACAAAGTGCACGCATTCACATTTACACAAATGAATCAGTTACTTGACCAAGCACAACAGGCGCAGTGGTAATTCCGGAGAAATACGTCACGATAAAGTTCATGACATCGCATTTGACATCATCCACGGCTGCAGAACTCGCCGCCATTTGTGCCACTCTGGATTTCCTAGTTGACGAACCGCAGCAGACATTGTCAATCTTCGTCGACTCCAAAGCAGCCCTGCAGGTGTGGCAGCTTGGGCTAGTTGGTATAGCATGACGATAGTTATAGCGCGAGAACAAAACGACGACACAGAGAAAAGAAGGACACGAAAGACACGAGTGCTCGTGTCTTTCGTGTCCTTCTTGTCTCTGTGTCGTCGTTTTGTTCTCGCGCTATAACTATCGCCAAGCCCTCCAGGACATTGCCTCGCCATATCGTCATGGACCCAATGAACAGGTAGTCACTGAAATAAGACAGCTTCATCACCAGGCTATGGAGAAACAACATGACAGCGTATCAATAGATACCAGGCCACTGCATTATCGATGGAAACGACGGCACAGATGAAACAGCCCGATCTGCTCATGATTATTCCCCTTTTGCAGCTATACCATTATCAAGAACAAACACCGCTACAAGGCTTCGATCACTTGCACGAGAACTGAAACTCACTCAGTGGAATTCACCGGTATTCACCGACGTTCACCTTCACAAATTAGACCCGCACCTACAGCTTTCTCTTCCTTCACGAATATCCAGAGCTTACGAGACACTTTTTCGCCGTCTGCGAATTGAAGTGACTTTTACGACTGCTTATTCCTTATGAATCGTAATGGCCAGCAGCCCGACATGCGGCAACTGCGGCTGCACGGTGACATTCTCCCATCTTCCCGGCTAGTGTGCTCGCTTCATATCGCCAAGCGGAGGGTTTTAAATGGACTAGACAATCGCCAACGGTCGGAAGAAAGCGCATTAGGACACTGGCCGAGACCTTCCACGGCGCGCAAGCAATTGAGAGCGTTGTTGCACTTCTGGTGGGCAGCGGTCTTAGAGACAGGCGATAAGCAGCGTCGCGGATTGTACTGTCGTTGTTCTACTTTTTTTCTCTTCTTCAACGTCTCTTTACTCGCATCTTTTATTCCTCTTACCCCCTTCCCCAGAACAGGGTAGCCAGCAGGTCTGAGAACGAGCTAACCTCCCAGTACTTTCTCCTTCAATACTCCTCCTCCTTACTTCATTATTAAGCAGTGAAGGGCAACGGCAGTGCATGGCTTGTGAACAGTCTCTGCACTGTTTTGAATGCATCCGACTTCACACAAATTCTAAAGACGCAGCTACGCACGGACTGCACAGAGCGCCCCTACGAGATATATTATCGTTTGCGACATTTTCAAAATGAAATACATTTTCTTTATTACCACATCCTCTTTCGTAAGGGCGAGTGATAAATGCACGCTGGAGTGTCCTTTAGAATATTGTTTAATTAAAAACTTGCAACTTGCGCCAAAGCAAGATCCTTCTTCAAGTGAGCAGTTTTCAAATAAGAATGTGCTTAGAGTGATGATATCTATCATCCCGCCGTGGTGGTCTAGGGGCTAAAGTACTCGACTGCTGAGCGGCAGTTCACGAGATCGAGTCCCGGCTGTAGCGGCTGCATTTTCGACGAAGCCGAAAATTCTGTCGGTTCATGCGCTCAAATTTGGGTGCATGGTAAAGAACCTCAGGGGGTCAAAATTACGTAGCCTTCTACTACGCCGTCTTTCACGTATATATTGAACTCTGTCTACATGTGTGCAGAAATGATAATGGGGGGATTTAGTGGACACCAGATAATGGGCCTCCGGCTTTACTCGAGAACGAACAAGAGAATTTTACCGCTCAGCTGTTGAAAATTTATGCTAATTTGTTTTATATATTCGGGTTTATTGAATTCTTCTGCACGTTTTTACAATTTTTCAAAAGAACATTATTATTGTTCTTATTTAATTTCTTTCGTTTTTTAGCAAGTGCTGTATAAAATTTTCTATTACAAGGTACAGTGTGGCCAATGCCGCTTGTGGGTATGAGCCAAGATCTTCAGGCGACAAGACAAGGCACACTGCTTTCGCTGTCTCAAGGCGTACCTGTACTTTGTTCGCGTTGAACCGCGACACTGGTGGAGGTGTCGGATCGCGACCCTACCTGATGCTCCACACTCCCGCTGGGAGCCGTTCATCCAGTCCAAACGCAGTCACCTGTTGCAACTTATGCGCATCGTTTCAGTCGATGGTTGCGAGGCCTCACGCCACAGCTCACTCACTCGCCAGAACCTCCTAGGCTCCGATCCACTCGACCAATGGCCAACACAAGCCCACAACAGGTACCCAAGGGCAGTTTTCCGACGCACCCATCCCATGTGACCATCTTTCAACCACTCGTCCCTGATCGCATTAGTGGCGGCGCCCATGAAGACCTTGACGACTGGCTGGACCACTACGAGCATGTTGCCAAGATAAATAAGTGGCTGGAACACGAAAAGCTTTCTGGCACCTATTTCTACCTTGACAATGGTGCTCGTACTTGGTATGAGAATAGAGAAGCCAATCTATCAACTTCGTCCGACTTTCGACAGCAGTTCGTCGATACCTTCGCCAATGTCGATCGACGGGACCATGCGCAGCAGTTATTGGAGCTACGGGTTCAAAAACCTAACGAACCGTTGCAATGTTTGCCGAAAACGTGACTCGTTTCTTTCCTCGAGCTAACCCTAACATGACGGAAGATAAAATGTTAGGTTACCTCATGCGCAGTGTCAAGGAACAGCTTTTCGCCGGGCTACTGGGCAACCCTCCAAGTACCGTGGTTGACTTTCTTAGGGAGGCTACGGCTATCGAGCGGGACCTTCATCAACGCTGCAGGCAATATGACTGCATGGCGAGCAATGTTCCCAATCAATGCTATTGCCATGACGTCTAAGAGTCAGAGCTCCTTGCGAGACTTGATTAGGGTTATAGTTCGCGAAGAACTGCACAAGTTCGGACTCCGGTTGCTGAAACTCCCATTGCGTCAGTCGTGGAAGTCGTGCGCGACGAAATCCGCCAAGCGTTGTCTACGGCTGGTTCTGATACTGAGCAGCGTCCCATGAGCTACGCTGCCGCTTTCCGACGTCCACCACCCGCTACGCCAACGCCGTACAGCAACCACCATGCTACAGCCATACAATCAGCCGTCCACAGCCACGCCATGGGCATCGACGTCAAGGGACGTGCTCAGACGTTCACCGACCCGAAGAAAAGATGCATGGCGCACAGTCGACAGGCGTCCACTTTACTTTCACTGCGGAGGTGCCGGCCGTATTGCCCGTCAATGCTGGCATCGAGACGATGCATTGCGTCCTGCTCCACCTTGGTTTGGCGGTCGACGTGCCAATGATCAATACACTCCACGCCGCGACGACACTTCTTTCTATGGAGCCCGTTCTTGCTTTGAGGATGGCCGTGCCACTGCAGAGGAGGCAATGCCTACTAACCCGCCGGGTCTGGGACGTCGATCCCGCTCTCTCTTCCTCGTGCATTCGCCTTTGTCACACCGCCGCACCTATGCGGACCCTAATAGAAAAAGGTCACCAAGCCCGCCCCGGGAAAACTGAGGGCGGCGACCTCCGGGGGCAAAGTTGCCGGTCATAAAGATGACGAAAAAAAGCCTCCACTGCATGACGCCGTACAGCCGATAAGCCGTGAAAGCGATGAAATCGTTACTGCCCATCTAAGTATTCTTCTTGGCGGCCAGAAAGTGACAGCTTTAGTCGACACCGGTGCCGACTTCTCTATTATCAGTCAGGATCTCGCCAACAGCCTAGGGAAAGTGAAGGCGCCGTAGAAGGGCCCTCATTAAGAACGGCAGGGGGCCAGTTATTGATGCCCTCTGGAAGATTTACCACAAGAATTGACATCAGAGGTTCTTCTTTCACTGCGTCGTTCATCATTATCGTCACATGCTGCAGAGATGTAATCCTTGGCGTAGATTTCTTGCGAGAATACTGCGCTGTCATTGACAACATAAAGAGTTTGATTAATTTCTGCAACAGTATGGGCTTACCCTATTTTCCAGAGGTGCGACCAAACCAACTGCGTCTTACTGATGACAACGTTGTCCTCCCTTCTAGGTCATGTACGCTTGTTTCTGTGGCCGCTAATGTCCAGTTTGACGCTGAAGGAGTTGCAGACCTAATGAGCTTGTTTCTCTTCACTCACGGTATTTCTGTCACACGAGGTATCGTCAGAGTTGCGGCTGGACGCATGAACCTACTGCTGACCAATTTTAGCGCTGAGCGCCGGCACCTTCTAAAAGGCGTGGCTGTCGCTCACTTCGACGATGCCATAGATGCCGAAGGCTGCTTGGCGGTAGTCGATGAAGCGCTGAAACTCATTTCAGTGCCTGTTCAGGACGTTAGCATTACATTGCCGAAAGACGAGCGATGCCGACTCCTTTAGCTATTGGCCGAATACCAAGACTGCTTTTCGACAACATCAAGAATCCGCCACACGCCTCTAACCAATCATTGACTAATTACCGAAGAAACTGCGAGACCTCTTCACCAGAACTCTTATCGCGTGGCTCCAAAAGAAGACGAAGCGATACAACAGCAGGTAGACAGAATGCTTCAAGATGACGTCAATCAGCCTTCACAGAGCCCCTGGACGTCGCCTGTGGTCCTCGTTAAGAAAAAGGACGGAAGCTTGCGCTTCTGTGTGGATTACCAGAAGCTAAATCAAGTGACAAAGAAAGACTTATATCCACTACCTCGTACAACGACTCGCTCGACAGCCTTCGACATGCTCGATACTTCTCTTCATTGGACTTGCGTAGTAAATATTGGCAAATCAAGGTGGACCTGAGAGATCCCAAGAAGACCGCTTTTGTGATACCAGATTGGTTATATGAATTAAGGTCTTGCCATTTAGTTTGTGCTCAGCGCCTGCTACCTTTCAAAGACTCATGGATACCGTGCTTTCCGGGTTGAAGTGGAAAACCTGCTCAGTATATCTGGACAATGTCATAGTGTTCTCCGCAACGGTTGACAAGCACCTTGAAAGGCTTGAAGTGGTCTTAAAACCATACGGTATGTGGGCTTGACGTTGAAGTCTGAAAAGCGCCACTTTTGCTACGAAGAGCTGCAATTTGTCGGTAGTGTCATCAGTCATGAAGGTATTCGTCCCGATCCTGAAGAAAAATGGCAACCATGCCACAGTTTCTTGTACCACTTGATAAAAAGGCTGTCAGACGCTTTCTCGGCCTCTGCACATAATATTGACAATTTATCGCGGACTTTGCACGCATTGCTATACCGTTAACTCGTGTCATGAGAGAAGACGCCACTTTTGAGTGGAAGAACGAAGAGGAAGCTGGTTTCAACGATCTTCGCCCATCACTACAAACACCTGCAGTCCTTGTCCACTTTGACAAGGGAGCCCCTAGGATGTTTCACATTGCTGCTAGCAGTGTAGATCTGGCAGCTGTGCTTGTGCAGCAGCAAGATTACACAGAAAGGGTAATCGCCTATGCTAGCAGAACGCTAACACGCGCTGTGGCTAATTACTCCACGACTGAGAAGGAATGTTTCACCGTGGTATGGGCTGTTACAAAATTTTGGCCGTATTTATATGGCCGCCCCTTCAATGTAATTAGCGACCACCACTCACTGTGTTAACAAGTCTTAAAGACCCTACCAGCCGATTAGCGCGTTGGAGTCTTAAGCTGCAAGAGTTCGATATGGTAGTCGTACATAAGTCAGGCAAGCGACATTTGGACGCTGACTGTTTGTCCCGTTCACACATTGAGTCGGCACCCCTACCCGAGAAGGAGGAAACAGCAATTTTGTTGACCTCGACACGACGGCAATTGCGCAGCAACAACCTGATGACGCTGAGTTGCTTGGCTTAATTAACTACTTCGATGGCAGATATCAGAAGGTGCCAAGAGTTTTTGCAAGAGTGTTTTCATCGTTTTGTTTTCTGGGTGGAGTATTCAACAAAAGAAACTTTTCGCCGATTGGATCCGCCTATCTGATTGTCATTCCAGCAGCCCTTCGCACCGAAGTACTCAAAGCATGCCACAGCGAGGTGACCTCTAGCCATTTGCGTTACACGAGAACGTTGGCCGGAGTACTACAAAGGTATTACAGGCCAAGACTAACCACAGCCTTGAAGCAGCACGTTCGTACCTCTCTCGACTGCCAGCGACGCAAGTTACCACCGACTAAACCAGCTGGCGTTCTGCAAACTGTGCAGGTTCCAGCGACTTCATTCGACCAGATCGGCATAGGACATTATGGGCCACCTACTTACTTCTACTGCAGGGCACCCCCGGGTTATTGTTGCGACGGATTATCTGAACCGTTATGCCGAGAGAAAGGCTATCCAGAGAGGTACAGCAGTGGAGGTACAAGGTTTCTCATCGAGGAAATTGTACTGAGGCATGTTGCACAAACCATCGGGATCACGGACAGAGTAACCACATTTACGGCAGCTCTTTTGAATTACATTTTGGTGCTGAGTGGAACAACGCATCGTAACACCACCGCCTACCACCCACAAACGAACGCGCTTAGAGAGCGTCTAAACAAAACCACTGAAGACAATCTTTTGATGTACGTAGACGTTGAACGCAAAAAATGGAATGAAATCTTGTCACACACAACCTTTGCGTACAACACGGCCAAGCAAGAAACGACCAGCATGACCGCGTTCAGCTTCGTTCATGGACGAGAAGTACGAACCATGTTAGATGCGATGTTACCGCACAAAGGTGACAACATCGACCCGGACACCGACACGTTTACAAAACGCGCAGAAGAAGCTAGGCAACTTGCACGTTTACGGATCCGCCAGCAGCAGGACTACTATGCAGGTCGCTACAATGCTCACCGCAGAACAGTCGTCTATCAAACTGGCGACAAAGTATGGGTTTGAACCCCTGTACAAAAACGAGGACTTTCCGAAAAGCTCTTAAGAAGATACTTGGGGCCATACCGAGTGCTGCGACAACTGGGTGATGTCACTTACGAAGTCGTTCCCGACAGTTCGTGTAGTACGAGGCGTCGCCAGCACCATCCTGAACTCGTTCACGTAGCGCGCATGAAGCCTTACGTCAGCGAGTGATTGCGTGAGACTTACAAAAAAACTGCATTATTGGCTTCGCATCAGGTTGATGCTCTTTGAGAGGGAGGCAAATGACCCGTGTCTACATGTGGACCAAAACGATGATGGGGGGATTTAGCAGACACCCGGTAGTGGGCCTCTGGCTTTACTCGAGAACGAAGAAGACAACCTTGCGGCTGCAGCTGTTGATAACACGCTCCTTTCGCTGTATCCAGGCGTATCTGTGCTTTGTTCGCGTTGAATCTCGACAATATGATGGTTTTGAGACAAAATCCCACAGATCAATCATGATAATAGGTCTCATTCTGTAGCCATAGAGTACATGCTGCTGTCGACAATACTTAAATACAGTGTGTGCATTAAATATCAAATGCACATAGTGTAATTTTCTATTCAATCAACACATGAGCTCCTTATTGACATGGCACGTATGGTACGTTTGATATGATAATCACAAAATTTAGTATAACAGAACTGCTGAGTGGCATATACCTGCATTTTTGTATTCAGCCTCGTATATTTTATTGGCCTAAGTTTGTGTACCAGAGTCATTTAAATATTCCGCTGCTTTCTGAAGCACCGAAGTCTTTACGGCTACCAAAATAAAACAAACACGTGCCTGGGCACTTCTCCCAATGGCCGCTTTGTTGACACGCAGAGATCCAGAGTAAGCAGGCGCCACGCAAGATAAACGGCGTGTGTCGCCCGTCACGACCGACACAGATAAGATGATGAATGGAGTCGGGTGAACGCATCTCGTTGACGTAAAACTGTGCAACCTACATGTTCTCCTCGACCAATTTTTTCCCCTTGACAGGCTCTACCCAGTCGACAGCGTTATTGGCGCACACTTCCGCACGTCGCATTGTCCGTAAACATAGCCCAAGTCTTTCAATACCACTCGCTTTCTGGCAGCTCGGAGGCGATCCCATCTCAGGAAGAGATAGGATCGGAGAGCTAGTGCTTGGAGCTATCAAGCGAACGACAGCGTCAAGCAAGCCAGCAAACAAGGAAGCGCAGCAAAGCTGGGGTGCAGAGATGGCTGACATGAGGTCGGTGTGTAAATTTCGAAACCCTCTATACGGAGGGGAAATGTGCCAAACTGTGGATGACCATGTGCACCTATTTTATTTGAGTAACAGATTTATGGTCGCCTCCACCCACCGTTATATGATAAACCACAGAAATTATTTGAGACAATGTGAATCTCACACCCAGTAGTTTCCGTGTTTCCTTCAGATTAATCCATCAAGGCGAGCGTATTGCACTTGAAGTGTATAAATCATGTAAAGGTGAACGGAAGTTTAGCTTCTGGTAAAACTTTGATTATTCAAGAGTTATTTTAGCATAGCAATTGCAAAAAAAGCCAGCCAATAGAGAAGAAACTGTGCAGTTCGGCGACCTTCTTTTTTGCAGCTTATTTTTTATTCCTTCATCATTTTCTTTTTCTGTCTGTTTCTAGAAAAGCGGAGCTCTTGAAGCTTTTCGTTCCACCTGATAGCGCGAAGAGAAAATGTCATCATGACGAATATTCGTGCGCTACTTCGTTCCCTGCCTCCCCGTCTTCTTGTTTATCTTTTGTTAGGCTCACAAGCAGGTGTGGCGATTGCTCTGGCATGACTTCTAAAAGCATTGAGGGGTGAGAGGAGAGAACAAGCGCCGATACAAGGAAAGAAAGAAAGAAAGAATAAATAAATAAATAAAAGTAGGAAGAAAGAAAAACAAAAGAAAGCAATGATGAGAAAGACAGACAGAAAGATATAAGAAAAGACAGGAGATCTTGCAAAAGTAAATGCGCGTGATGCCGTTGCATTCGAACCTACGTACCGAAGGTCTGAAAGCGGTATACTAACAAGGCAGCCGTCCAGGCAATGTTCCTTCTTTATTACAGCAACGGAAACCGTCACTAGAGTGACACTTCAAAAATCAGTATTCAGGCACGTTAAAACGAGAATCTGGCCGTGGAAACCTGTCTAGAGCGTCTCTTGAATTCCATGTATCTAGCGTTTAAGAATTATTTGTTCTTGAACAATGTCTTCTGGACGAGACCTCGAATATCAATGTCGCGTCTTACAGAAATAAAGCTTACCAGGGGAAGATAGAAGATACAGTACACGCTTCCACATTTTCTCCCGTCGCGATCAACCTCAGTGTGATAATTGCGCTGAACCGAGCACCATGCTTCATGTTTTAATACAGCCCCGCCGTGGTGGTCTAGTTGCTAAGGTACTCGGCTGCTGACCCGCAGGTCACGGGATTGAATCCCGGCTTCGGCGGCCGCGTTTCCGATGGAGGCGAAAATGCTGTATGTCCGTGAGCACAGATTTTGGTGCACGTTAAAGAACCCCAGATAATAAAAAGTTCCGGTGCCCTTCACTACGGCGTCTCTCGTAATCATATGGTGGACGTTAAACCTCGCATATCAAATCATCATGTTTTATTGCAGCGCAAGCAATTGGATGCTATGAAAAAAAAGCACTTTCAGGTAACCCATGGCTATTAAACACCATTCAACTCATCGATGTTTATAGGTAGGATAACACCTTTTAAATATTTGTTATTGCTCTCGTGTTTAAAGTATGTAAACACTTGTCACGTGATATTTTGTGGCAATGCGTAGCACGGCCTCTAAATAGAGATTGTTGCTTCGGTTGCTACATTGAAATACCTCTCCACCGGAGCCCCCTCGACACCAGCGCTATTGACGAGGATTTGCACTAATGTATATACCCCTATCCTTATGTTAATCACGCGAGCACTGTCGATCCTTCGCGTTCACACATTTCATGGTCACTATCAAGTTTTAAGTGCTTGTATGTCTTTACCACCTAAGGGAACAGAATTTTCGACCCCCATGCAGACACGCAACAATGCATCGTTGACAGACCATCGCTATTCTGTACAGACCATCGCTATTCTAACGTCATTTTTCATCGCACTAATGGCTAAGTATGCCCTTGCGTCAATTAAAACTACATATCGTCATCAAGGCGTCATTGCACACAATACGGTATTTCAGCTTGTCATGCATATGATGGTGACATAAAATTTTCAAATACGTTAGAACACCTGCAGGGGAGCTCGAATAACTTGAAATAATTGTGTTATACGACTGCTGAAATACGTTGCTGTTGCCGCAATTGTCTCTAACCCAAACGTTCTGACCGATTGCAACAAGATTGATAATATAATTACCAGATGTTATCAAGTATGCACTTTTCCCCTGAGGTCAGTGGTAGTTGTTTTGCACAAGTTTTTTTACGCGTTTGATTTACAAGCCATAACGCGGGCATGTTCCTAACATTTTGGAGAATGCCGAAGTGCAGGGCGTATGACAGGCGGAAATTGCTTCATCCATGAAGTGATTTCTTGCCGAGGGAACAGAGCTCCATGCCGAAGGTTTCATACCCTACCGAAAACAGAAGACAGCTTGGAGTGTCTTTTCAGACTCTAGTCCTTCGGAGTGGTTCTTATAACTACACACATCTCAAGGGTTGTGCACTCATTCCTCCTTATCCTCGTTGAAATCATATCTTTCTCCTATTTTGTATTTTACTTTTGCTGGATTTACTATTTCAAGAGTTGAGATTATGGAGATTGGTTTCGCAACTAGCGATCATTTTTGCAGCTGTGCGCAAATATGTAGTTATAATCCCACAGTGATGAACTTTCCGGCAGTCTTGCGACTGCAGTTTTTCGAAAGATGTCTTGATCGCTCTTTTTTTAATACAAGTAGGACATGCCTTCAAGACTGAATCGATTGCCGCAGGCAAGAACTCTATCGCATCGTCTGCCAAGGAAATAAGAAAACGATTTGATATTTAAAGAAACTGTTCAATATTTCACGAGGGACACCTTCAAGACTGCAAAGTGCATGTTTTTAAATTGTTTTCACATTTGTAAAGTTTTGCGATACAAATATTGCTATAGACATACTCTTGTTCCAGTAACACACAAAGGTCATCTTTTAAAAAGAAGATATTTGTTTATGCAACCACGTCGCTCGACTGCAAGGTGAAAGCAATGCCTCTTCTTTTCTTGTTTTCGTCTTAAGGCTAGACAACACAGGAGCACAGGAGTTGCTCTTGAACAGCACGGAAAGGCGTTATGCTTTCCGAGAGGAAAAGGGCATGCATGCGCTTGTCTAGTAATGACGTATTGATGGAATACATTTTACACCTTCAGCATCGCTTTGCGCATGGTGGGCCAAGCGGGCGCAAACGGCAGCACTTCTGTATTATCTTACCTTATAATGCCTCAGTGTTCTCCACAATTACTTAAAGACTGCAGCATGTTCATCACAGTATGATTGCGCTCACGCCTATTTTAATTGAAAAACTATGCTTGTTTCGCAGTTCTCAAATTCCCACCAGTACCTAAATACCACAGTTGCTTAGCCGATATGGCAGTGCGCTGCTAATGACACTGGCGCGGCGTCACTGCCGGTGGTATCAACCGCATTTCGGTGGAGGTACTGCGTATGAGATTGCTCTAGCACCCCACATTGGACGTAATGAAACCCATAAGGATGAAGATATATGTCATGCCCCTGAACATCGGCTTTAGTGTTACCACACTGCACCGTTTTTATAGATAAGGACCAGTATGGGAAACGCACTTAGCTTCACGCATTAGAGATTTTGGCGGAATTCCTAATATTAATTCACTATTTCGACCGGGTATAGTTTCAACTTGTATTTAAAAGGTTTCTTTATTGTCTCGTTTATTTCAAACGTCTTCTCTTTTTTGATCAATGCTTTCATCCACGCTTCACATTTACTAATCACGAAGACACAACAGCAAATTATAACCGTATACCTACAAACTTCCCTCCTTTTTTTCCTTGCTGTTTCGGGCTGTCTGTCTATATTTGTCTTGCGTACATCATCATAGATCTTTCGCTAAGGTACTGCGCCGTTAACGTGAAAGTCTTGGGTTTGATCTCAGTCACGGAGCTCGCAGGTTGCTGGAGATGAAGTATAGGCTGATGTACTTTTAAATGTCAGTGCACGTTACAGAGCACCAGGTGGTCGAAATTTCCAGAGCTCTGTGCCACTGCGTCTCTCATATTCATGTGGTGATTTTGGGACGCTAAACTCCATATGGTATTATGCTTGTTTCATTACCTTTATTATATTTCGACAGCTTAGCGAGGTGTCAGAAAAGCGAGCAAGTACACAAAAAATGGGCAGATCCCACGTTACAGTGAGAATTTATGATACGTGAAGCATTAATGAGAAATGCTCATATGTCACTTCAAAATCAGCACAACGTTACGAGGTGGAGGTAAATGATGCCGAACGTAACTTCCGTGTCATTATTATCATGTTTGGACGCATAGTTTACCTTCGTCGTCTGTTCACGTCAGCTAATATCAAATTTAGTCTATCTGGAGCTGGTAAAACGGCCGCGAGCACGCTGTGACCACGGTGTGTTGTCATGTTCTTACATGACACGCGTGTCAGGATTATTATGTTTGCACCATTCATATATTTCGACATCAATTGACGTCATGTAACACCAAATTTGGTGTACTTGGAGGCAGCCAAACGGCCGTGAGCGCATCATGAAGGGCCAATTATACTCCTATGTAGCGTTGACGCACGCGCACGATGGGCACAGCGAGGCTACGTTAGCAAAGGCGAGCACACTATAGTCGGACGCCAGGCGCGACCAGCGTCCGTCGGCACGGTCCGACGGCAACCGGCGCGAAATACGACATGCTGCATTTCGCGCCGATGCCATAGAGTAACATTACTCTATGCCAATGCGTTACCCAGACAACACTGCGTCTCCATCTTTTCGGGACGGAGGGACGCCAAACGCGCTGACACGCACATACGTCAAAGCAACGCAGCGCGATGGTGGTGAAAAAACATTTATTTAACAAAAAAAACATGAGGTATGCAGCGACCGCCTCGTGGCGCACCTGCGAGTATATGGCGGGACCAGCGTCTGATTTTTAGATTTCGGTCCATGATCTTTAGTTGTTTGTTTTTGGCCAGCAAAAATCATGGTGCCTCCCCTTGGGCCTAGGCAAGCGAGTGCAAAAACGGGGCAGTTGCACCATTCAAGCTATATTGAGACACCGCCTCCCCCTCTCTTCCCACCCAACTACACCCGCTCACTCTCTTTTTTATCAGCTCCGATGCAGGACCCTCAAAGACAATATCCTTAATATGTTCATGCGCATGACTCACCGATGCCACAGCGCGCATGGGCAGACTACCTACGCCCAAATGGTGTATTCATTTTTTTACTAGGGCAACGACATGCCTTTTAGGCATTGCATTTTGTGCGTATATGTATAATAAATGTGCGCCATTAACCTGGTGTTGTGAAGTAATGTCTTTTTGATTCTGTTGTCATGTATGTAGTGGTCGTAACTGGTTGTATCGCTTTTACTAGCAAAGCAGATGTCCAAATTTTGTAATAGTCAAGAATTGCCTTAATCAGCCTGGTTTGCACGGGGTCCTCCCAGCTGCTAACAAGGTTGGATATATTTTCTAAAATATTGTTTTACCTTTCGTTCTTCCCAGTAGAAAATTTCTAATCGTCACAAAGAGTTCAGAAACGAGAAACAAAGGAGCTCTTGCAGAGTGAAATAAGGATATTTTTTTTTCAAAACCAAGTAGAGAAATCTTGTCAACTTAGTAGCAAATGCTAAATGCTAAATGTTAAGACTTAGTAGGAAATGCCACAAACACGAAACGTCGCATATTGTGACATTTTCAATAAGTACTTTTCTTCGTCTTACAAGTTTTATACCATGTTACTTTACTGTTTGTAGTGTATATTGTCACGGGGTCGTGACGTGGCCAAAGACAGAAAACTTCGTGTTGGGATTTTACTGTTTATTTGGGCGAACCTGTGCCCGGTAAAGGGAAAGTCTAATTACAGCAGCAGTCTTGCACAGATAGCAGTCTCGGACTGATAGCGGCGAACGCAGCGTCGGCCTTCGATCAACAACTCACAAGCGGCGAAGCGCGTCGGCATTTATACTCTTGCCGTCGAATGTTCTAGCGTTATCGCTGGCGGTGGCGTAGCTTCCAGAACAATCTGTACCGTTCGCCAAGTGGGCGTGATCTTATCGAAATGATCTACTACAGTCCGGAACCTTCTAGAAAACTGCAGGCGCGGTTTGCGCTGAGAATCGTGTGGTGTTTGGGACGATAACAAAAACTTGGGAAATGGAACGTGGCATTGCCCCCCTCTGAAAAAAAAGGCATCGTCCCGATGCTTTAACTAAAGATGAAAGTACAATAATAATGCAAAAAAGTACAATGAATAAATTCCGATACAACAATAATACAAAAAACACTGGTTCAGTTTGTTAACGCGCATGAAACGGCTTGAGGCGCGCCACATGGACGACTTCAGGTCGCGATCGGCGTCGTTGAGAATTCGTGATGCCGTCGGGGACAACCTCGTAATCAAGTGGGCCGAGACGTCGAACCACCCTGTACGGTCCGAAGTACCGTCGCAGAAGCTTTTCACTTAGTCCACGTCGGCGTATCGGCGTCCACACCCAAACACGTTCACCGGGCTGGTATTCCACGAAGCGTCGTCGAAGGTTGTAGCGGTGGCTGTCGGTCGTCTGTTGATTCTTGATACGGAGACGCGCAAGTTGTCAGGCTTCTTCGGCGCGTTGAAGGTACTCGCTCACATCGAGGTTTTCTTCGTCGGTGACGTTGGGTAACATGGCATCGAGCGTCGTTGCCGGGCTCCTTCCGTAGACCAATTTGTATGGAGATATCTGCGTCGTCTCCTGCACCGCCGTGTTGTATGCGAAGGTCACATACGGAAGAATGGCGTCCCACGTCTTGTGTTCGACATCGACGTACATTGACAGCATGTCGGCGATAGTCCTGTTAAGCCGCTCGGTGAGGCCGTTGGTCTGTGGGTGGTACGCTGTCGTCCGGCGGTGGTTTGTTTGGCTGTATGCCAAGATCGCTTGAGTTAAGTCGGCAGTGAATGCCGTTCCTCTGTCGGTGATAAGGACCTCCGGAGCGCCGTGACGTAGGACGATATTTTCGACGAAGAACTTAGCTACCTCGGATGCACTGCCTTTTGGCAGGGCTTTTGTCTCGGCGTAGCGGGTGAGGTAGTCGGTAGCTACCACGATCCACTTGCTTCCGAAAGCCGACGTCGGGAACGGCCCCAGTAGGTCCATACCAATCTGCTGGAAAGGTCGGCAAGGTGGATCAATTGGCTGCAGAAGTCCCGCTGCCCTTGTCGGCGGTGTCTTGCGTCGCTGACAGTCCCGGCATGTTCTCACATAACGAGTGACGTCGGTGGTAAGACGTGGCCAGTAGTACCTTTCTTGTATCCTCGCGAGCGTGCGAGAAACACCGAGGTGCCCTGCCGTCGGATCGTCGTGCAGGGCCTGCAGAAGTTCTGGTCGCAGAGCTGAAGGCACCACAAGGAGGTACTTAGCTCGAAGCGGTGAAAAGTTTTTCTTTTGTAGAAGACCGTTTCGTAGAAAGAACGACGCAAGTGCGCGCTTGAATACCTTCGGGACTTCGGCGGTCCTGCCTTCGAGGTATTCTATTAGGTCTTTAAGTTCCGGGTCGGCCCGCTGTCGTTCAGCGAAGTCGTCGGTAGTTATCGTTCCCAAGAAGTAGTCGTCATCCGAGTCGTCGGGTAGCGGTTGGTCGACAGGCGCACGAGAGAGACAGTCAGCGTCGGAGTGTTTTTTTGCCGGACTTGTAAATGACAGTAATGTCATATTCTTGAAGTCTCAGGCTCCATCGTGCGAGGCGACCTGAAGGGTCCTTCAAGGTGGCTAGCCAACACAAGGCGTGGTGGTCGCTCACAACTTTGAAGGGCCTGCCGTAGAGGTAGGGGCGAAATTTCGACGTAGCCCAGATGATGGCGAGGCACTCCTTTTCTGTTGTGGAATAATTTGCTTCTGCTTTGGATAGCGATCGGCTGGCATAACTAATAACCCTTTCAAGTCCGTCAGCCTTCTGCACAAGAACGGCGCCAAGACCTACGCTGCTTGCGTCAGTATGTATTTCTGTCTCGGCGAATTCGTCGAAATGGGCAAGTAACGGAGGCGTCTGGAGGCGATGTTTAAGCTCCTGGAAAGCGTGTTCCTGTGGCGTTTCCCACTTGAACTCCGAGTCGGCCTTGGTAAGGTTAGTGAGAGGATCGGCGATGCGGGCGAAGTTTTTCACGAACCGCCTATAATAGGCGCACAGGCCCAGAAATCGGCGCACGGCCTTCTTGTCAGTGGGCGGCGGAAAATCGGCGATGGTGGCTGTTTTCCGTGGATCGGGACGAACTCCAGACTTGCTGATAACGTGCCCCAGAAACAAGAGCTCCTCATACGCAAATCTGCACTTTTCTGGCTTCAGTGTGAGTCCGGACGTCTTGATGGCTTGAAGTACAGCTTCAAGGCGCCGAAGATGCTCGTCGAAACTCGAGGAAAACACGACGACGTCGTCCAAGTACACAAGGCAAGTCTGCCACTTCAATCCTGCCAGTACTGTATCCATAACGCGTTGAAAAGTTGCAGGCGCTGAGCAAAGGCCGAAGGGCATCACCTTAAACTCGAAGAGGCCGTCCGGTGTTATAAACGCCGTCTTCTCTCGGTCTCGTTCGTCGACTTCGATTTGCCAATAGCCAGTCTTGAGGTCCATTGACGAGAAGTACTTGGCGTTGTGGAGCCGATCAAGGGCGTCGTCTATTCGTGGGAGAGGATACACGTCCTTTCTTGTGATTTTGTTCAGGCGGCGATAATCGACGCAGAAACGTAGGGTCCCATCCTTTTTCTTCACTAACACCACGGGGGATGCCCACGGACTCTTGGACGGCTGGATAATGTCATCTCGCAGAATTTCATCAACTTGTCTCTTCATTGCCTCACGTTCTCGCGTCGAAACCTTGTACGGACTCTGACGAAGTGGTCTGGCATTTTCTTCGGTTATGATTCGATGTTTCGTGATTGGGGTCTGCCGAATTTTCGATCACGACGAAAAGCAATCTTCGTATTGCAGGAGCAGGGCCTTGAGCTGTTCTTGCTTATCGTTCGGAAGTCTGGGATTCACGTCGAAAGCTATGGGAGGGGCTTGGTTCCTCTGAGCAGGTTCCGCAGAATCGGCGAGGGTGAAAGCACTGGTGGCTTCGACAATTTCTTCGATGTATGCGACCGTTGTTCCTTTGTTCACATGTTTGTACTCATTGCTGAAATTCGTGAGCATAACCGTTGCTTTGCCTCCCCGCAGCTCTGCAATTCCTCTTGCGACGCAAATATTTCGGGTGACCAACAGATGCTGACTGCCTTCAACGACGCCTTCCAAGTCAGGTGATTTAGGAGCGCCGACTGAAATAATGACGCTTGAGCGAGGCGGAATGGTGACTTCTTCTTCCAGCACATTCAAGGTATGGTGTCCTGACGGCGTGTGCGGCGGTAGTGCTTCTTCAGTGGATAACGTTATCGACTTTGTTTTTAGGTTGATGACAGCACCATGGAGGCATAAGAAGTCCATGCCAAGGATGACATCTCTTGAGCAACGCTGTAGGACTACGAAGTCTGTAGGATAAATACGGCCGTTAATGGTGACTCTCGCTGTGCAGATTCCTGCAGGCGTTACGAGATGACCTCCAGCTGTGCGGATTTCAGGGCCTTTCCAAGCTGTCCTGACTTTCTTTACCTTCGCGGCGAACGACCCACTGATGACAGAATAGTCGGCTCCAGTATCGACGAGAGCGGTCACACTGTGGCCGTCGATAAGAACGTCGAGGTCACTAGTTCGCCGTCTCGCATTACAGTTAGGGCGTGGCGTCGGGTCACGGCTGCGTCGGCTTGTTCCGCTGCTTCCATGTTGCGTCGTCAGGCCACCTTCGGTAAGTGAGCTTTCACCGTCAGGGCTTTGCCTGTTTGGCGTTGTGTTCGGAAAGCTCCGTCGCGGCGTCGTCGTCGTAGGAGGATCTTCGGTAGTTCGTCGCACAGCAACCGCACCTCCACCGGTTGCTGTCCTTAGTTTCCCGGATACGGGCTAGGAGACCGGCCCCGCGTTGGGCCAGAGTACTGCCGGAGGTGCGGTGACGTGCGGCGGCTGGGCGACGGCGAACGCGAAGGGCTTCGTGGTGTCCACCGAGTTCCTGTCAGGTAGTCGGCGATGTCACGTGGTCGTTCTCCTGGCTGTGGACGCGGTGCATTGACGGCGAAGCCACGCAGTCCCATCTGTCGGTACTGGCAACGACGGTATGTGTGTCCGGCCTCGCCGCAGTGGTAGCAGAGCGGGCGATGGTCAGGGGTGCGCCAGACGTCAGTCTTCCTCGGTGCATTGCGCTGGGCCGCTGGGGAACGGTAGGACGTCGGTTGGGGTGGTGGTGGCGGTGGCGTCTGGCGACGGAAGTGTGACGGGGTGGCGTTTTGGCGTAGACGGGGAGGAGCGCTGTGGCGCACTGCAGCGGCGTAGCTCATAGTTTCTGGCTCGGGCGGAGGTGTTTCGGGAATTCGAAGCGATTGCCGGACTTCTTCTCGCACAATGTCGGCGATTGAATCCACTGGAGGCTGCGCCGAAGGCAACAGTTTGCGCAGCTCTTCCCGCACGATCGCTCGGATCGTTTCACGCAGGTCGTCGGAGTCACTGGCTTGAGCAGCAGCGCATTCTGGAGTCAGGCGACGATTATATTGTCTGGTGCGCATGTCCAGCGTTTTTTCGATGGTGGTCGCCTCGGATACAAATTCTGGGACGGTGTTCGGTGGGTTCCTCATTAGTCCCGCGAAAAGCTCCTGTTTGACCCCTCGCATGAGGAAACGAACTTTCTTTTCCTCAGGCATGTCTGGGTCAGCGTGACAGAATAGGCGGGTCATCTCCTCTGTGAAAATTCCAACCTTTTCGTTTGGTAGCTGAACCCGGGTCTCGAGTAGAGCAGCGGCCCTCTCTTTGCGAGCGACGCTTGCGAACGTTTGAAGAAATGCGCCGCAGAAGACATCCCACGTTCGGAGCGTGGACTCCCGATTCTCTATCCAGGTCCTTGCGGTGTCTTCCAGGTAGAAGTACACACGACGGAGCTTTTCTTCGTTGTCCCAGTGGTTAAGGGCGGTCACACGGTCGTATGTTTCTAGCCAGGTTTCCGGGTCTTCAAACGATGAGCCATAGAACGTTGGTGGTTCCCTGGGTTGATGAATGACGATCGCGGGCTGGGACGCTCCGGTTGTCATTGTCGCTGCAGTCGAGGTCATGGTCTTGGTCTTCCTCGCCTTGTCTTGTAGCAGGCCGTACTCCGGTGGGAGACCTTGCTGTCGGAGGCTCGTTCGCTGCTCTTGGTCGGCGTCGGTGTCTTCTCCGCGAAGGGGGCTGGGTTCACGGCTTGACGGGGGCGTCCGGTACATGAACGAAGCAGCACCTCCACCAGATGTCACGGGGTCGTGACGTGGCCAAAGACAGAAAACTTCGTATTGGGATTTTACTGTTTATTTGGGCGAACCTGTGCCCGGTAAAGGGAAAGTCTAATTACAGCAGCAGTCTTGCACAGATAGCAGTCTCGGACTGATAGCGGCGAACGCAGCGTCGGCCTTCGATCAACAACTCACAAGCGGCGAAGCGCGTCGGCATTTATACTCTTGCCGTCGAATGTTCTAGCGTTATCGCTGGCGGTGGCGTAGCTTCCAGAACAATCTGTACCGTTCGCCAAGTGGGCGTGATCTTATCGAAATGATCTACTACAGTCCGGAACCTTCTAGAAAACTGCAGGCGCGGTTTGCGCTGAGAATCGTGTGGTGTTTGGGACGATAACAAAAACTTGGGAAATGGAACGTGGCAATATATTTTATACACTAAATGTTTTTTTGTAACGATAATGTTCGTGTGTTACATGGAGAAATTTATAGATGATAAAATAATGAAGTTGGTACCACCAAGTGTAACTTGATATATATTCGTTGCCTCATACATAAATTAGGCACTTTAATCGAAAAGAAAGTTCTTTTTTGAGCTACTCTGTGACATGGGATTAAAACACAAATACTCAGTAAAATATCAAATAGTTTTTTTCCGGGCCGATCTCACTCGGTATCACGCGTTTATGATAACCTCCCTTAGAAGACAAACTGTGGATATATCTGCCGTGGAACTACATACCTGTAACTACGATTAGCAGCAAAGTTGTATGACAATAGTAATAATGGGGTTCAGTTGGAACAGAGGAATGCCACTGAAAGCACCAAGTAAAACAAAATCGTTGTTTTTGTGCTACATGACAAAATTCAACACTTGCCGTCTGGAATTCTTTTAAGTTGTCTTCCTGCCTGGTACCACGCCTATTCTTCACGATGCACGAAATTCCACTCACGCGATATTTTGATCAGCAGCGCACTTGTACACCGGTTGAAGTGGCTGGCTTTCTCCTGGATGAGTCAGTATTACACACAAAGCTTGATGTCCAAGTCGGCCATGCGTGATTTGTTCAATCAGATGCGCTCGTCGTTCTTTACAGATGAAGCGCAAAAAAGGCAGACAACAAACGAAGAGGACTCGTTTTTTGTCCACTTTTTTGTCCTTCAGCTGTAAAAAAAAAAAACATGGATTGCCAACAAGCCCACTACCATACGTTGGTTGTTAAGTGCACTGTGCTGAGCAATTGTATTCATTTTTCACTAAAATAGGCGGACGTGCTTTCAGGGGCGAAGCTCCTAAAGGCGTGGGTCTATCCATCCCATGTATGTATGTATATCACCACCTATAGTTCCACCTTTGCCAACTTCCCACTGCTTCGTCCATGCAAACATTCCACTACTGCCCATTACTGATTTGCCACTTCACCGACCATAAAGCAAATAGCCGTTGACAAGCAACCACTATGAAATGCAAGATGATTGTGTACTTGTATTCAGGTGCGCGTTAGAGAACCATAGATTATCCCACTGAGTCCACCCCTTGTGTGTACGTGGCCGCGTAGGGTTCCACCTTTGCAAACTGCCCTCTGCTTCGTCCTAGCAACCGATGCACTACGCCCCATCACCGATCCACCACTTCACCGACCATAAAGTCCTTGCAATAAAGGGGGAACAGAAGCAACGTATTGCTACCACTTACGAATAAATAAACTTCTTGTATAAATATACACAGTGTTTGTCAGGTGTTTTCTGATGTAGTGGGTGGTATTCGCGTATGCTTCAAGGTTCATCGATGAAACTCTCCAGTGCTACACCCCCGGATCATCATTCCCTCTGTGGATACGCTGTTACTTTTTTTATGTTTATTCAGCCTATCGCGGAAGTTGTGCCGCTGTTTCCCCAAGAAACGAAGCGTCACAATCAGCATGTAGTATAGAGTAAACGACACCATGCGCTTTTCTTTGACCAGCCTGTCCTCTGGGCATGGCACTAGCTCCAACAATTCACCTGCTACAATCCATTTCCATGAAAGATAGTCCGTACGTTGTTTAATGGTGGGTTGCAAGACTTGCTCCAAGCTCTGTGTGGCGATGGCCCGATCCTCTCCGCAGGGAGTCAGAACGTCCGAAAAATATCCTGCCCTCAATTTGAACTAAGAGAAGTGATTTCGCACGTGCTTTCATTGTACATGCCTGGCAGTGCTCTCTGTGGCAAAAAATCAATCAAGGCAACTGCTAGAAAAATGGTACCTACAAATAAAAAGTAACGGGCAACGTGACAATATGTTATCTAAAAACAGTAACTTAAGGAAAAACACCTTACAATTCTGAAATCGCAGCGACTACAATATTATAATCCAAAGAAAGTAAGGCATTACTTAAACGGCTTTACTTGTAACGCGTTATCGCCAACACGCCTGCAGTGCAAGACCCCGTTCTGAATTAGGTATACTTGTGTCTGAGCATATCTTCTCCGCGCTCACTATTTGCGTAGCCATCTCTATTTGGACTTGCGCATAAACTGACAGACTTCTGGGAGTTACGTGACGTATGTAAGACGTATATGTAAAATATAGTTTCTTTTCTTTATTTCCGTTCTTTATTAGTATATCTTTGTAGATCTAGGTAAAATCATCTCTTTATTTTGCTTATTTTTCACTCCTTTTTGCATTCTTGGGTCAAGTATGGTAATTTAGCCTTGCATTTTGTGTCGGATGTGATTTTGTATAATGCATTAAGCAAGCCGTAACGACTGAAATTTGATATTGTAAGCTGGACAATTAACTATCTAGTTAGGGCACCTCATACTAACAGTCAGTGTGGTAACAAAGTACACGTTGGGTTAGCCTACTAACATGATCCGTTCGCAACCTACAAGATCCCTTATTGTATTCTCTTATCCTGTTGCCACGGCAAGCTGTGTTCATCTTCCAGTCGTATTTACATGCCTAGCAGTAGACAACAGATGCTGTGATTCATTTATGCACCCGTCCCTTTAACTCACTAAACCTAAAATTGGTTGTCGCCCACTCAACTACATGACAGGTGAGAAATTTTGCTCAGCGGTGGCGGCTACGGAACAGTGGCTCGTCACTAACTGCTCCTGTCTGACTTTGCAGCCCCGGCGAAAGCGTGTTTGCGGATCGGCGCCTGCTGCCACCTTACCTTCTTCGACGCCATATCAAGAATGCCGGGTCTATATCAAGAATCGACAACGCCCCCGTTGTTAACTACGTCATCGAGACGCACCTTCCAAAGGCACAACCCAGACACCGGAGGACCATTTGCTCAGCGGTGGCAGCTACAGAACAGTGGCTCGTCACTAACTGCTCCTGTCTGACTTTGCAGCCCCGGCAAAAGCGTGTTTGCGGATCGGCGGCTTCTGCCACCTTACCTTCTTCGACGCCATATCAAGAATCCCGGGTCCATATCAAGAATCGACAACGCCCCCTTTGTGAACTACGTCATCGAGACGCACCTTAAAAAGGCAGAACCCAGACACTGGAGGACAATTTGCTCAGCGGTGGCGGCTACGGAACAGTGGCTTGTCACTAACTGCTCCTGTCTGACTTTGCAGCCCCGGCGAAAGCGTGTTTGCGGATCGGCGCCTGCTGCCACCTTACCTTCTTCGACGCCATATCAAGAATCCCGGGTCCATATCAAGAATCGACAACGCCCCCGTTGTGGACTACGTCATCGAGACGCACCTTCAAAAGGCACAACCCAGACACTGGAGGACCATTTGCTGAGCGGTGGCGGCTACGGAACAGTGGCTCGTCACTAACTGCGCCTGTCTGACTTTGCAGGTTGGTGTAAACTGTATTTACATATCCCTAATTTGACGCTGTTTGCCACCGCCGCCACCGCTGTTGCAAGAATTTCCTGATCATTGTAGCTTCCTTTTTGTGACTACTGATAGTGTTGAATCTATGATTTTGCTCAGTTCGAGATGCCCGAGTCTGATGCTTGCTTAGTCTGTAATGAGCCTCTCTGAGAGAGTGGCTCAGATCCAACCTGCTCTGAATGCAAATATGGCTATCACATTGGAGCATGCTCGGGAATGATTAAAACGACTTTAAAAAAATATGATGGCGCAAAGAAAACATGGAAGTGCCAGACATGCCTGGTTTCGGTGGCCCGAAGTGCACGTGGCGATAAGAGCAACACCGGCGAACATAACTCGTCGTTCGAGAAAGTACTGATCGAAATTATAAGAAAGCTGGCCCAAATACCAAACATACAGAGAAAGGTGGATGCACTAATGAAAGTAAAAGATACAGTCGACAAATTTTAACTGTCAGTTCAGCATTTGTCTGATCAATATGATGCGGTGCTCATTGAAATGCAAAAGCAATCAGCTGAAATAGCAGTCCTCAAAAAACAGGTGCATTCTGCCCAGTTGTCCGACACCACTAAGAACGTCCATGAGCTGCAAAAGCAGGTTAATGTGTTGAAGCAATACAGTACACGCCAAAATATTGCAATTCACGAGATGCCTGTCACCCATAATGAAAATTTGCTCGGTAAGCTCAATAACTTATCAGTTAAGCTTACCCTTCCTGAACTGACGAGCTCTGAAGTCGAAGGCATACACAGACTTCGACCAAAAACCGGCAAAGTTCCTGTTGTGCTTTTTCGTTCCGTGTCACGAGCAACACGTGACCAGTGGATAGCTAAGAAGGTTGAATTAAGAACTGCTAGCTCTAACGTGTATTTCCTTGGCAATCTGACGTCACAGAACAAGAAACTTCTCTGGCTAATGAAGGCGAAGGCAGAGGAATACCATTATCAGTTCGCATGGCGAAAATCCGGCAAATTGTGCGCAAGGTGCCTAGTGATCGAGCATTGCGCATAGACAGCGAAAGCGACCTAGACAAGATTTGTTGAAACGTGTCTTCTATCACATACGTTACTTCAAACTTCAGTTATCCCCCTCAACGGCTATCTTCCATGAAGTCATATATTATGACGCTCAAACTTTTAAATCAATTGTGCAGGGCCCTTCTTTTAAGCAGCCGAACAGAATGTCGATCTTTCATTTAAACATACTGTCACGTAAGAGTGAGGGTAGCCCGAAGACAGGAGACCGGGAGGTTAGTAGAAATAGGAGATCCGTTTATTTGGCAGACTAGCGCCCACTAAAGGAAAACCGACACACCAGCTTAGCGGGAGGCGAACAGCGTGCTCGACGGCCGTCGGGTAACGGAAATGTCCCACTGGAACGCAAGGCGTGTTCGACGACCGTCGGGTAACAGAAATGTCCCACTGGAACGCAAGGCGCGTTCACCATCCGAGATACAGTCGCCGTAGCGTCTGGCGCTATCTCGTTATCAACGAATGGTCGACATGCGGGCCATGATCTTCACAGATGAGTCGCTGTGCATCCTGGACCACGATAAGGCCGCGTGCCGGCGGTATCGGCATGCGCAACACTATCCGCAATACGCCTCGCGGCATTGCTCCCCTCCTCAACGTAAGCATCGACCCGATGCTTTGTTTAAAATAAAATCAAAACAAAAGGACAGCCTGTACGAAAGTAAATGGCAAATAAGCATGAATCACGCACACATAAACAAAACAAGAGATGCAAACAGGGAGCCTCCTTTAGCGCGCATGATAGTGCTTCAAACGGGCGACGTGTACCACTTCTTGTCGCGCGCGGCGTCGTTGGGATGAGCTAGCCCCATCAGGGACCACTTCATAGTCCACTTCACCCACTTGACGGATGACTTTGTTTGGGCCGAAATAACGGCGCATGAGTTTTTTGCTTAATCCTCGGTGGCGAACGGGCGTCCAAACCCAGACTTTGTCACCTGGCCTGTATGTTAATTCGCGTCTCCGCAGGTTGTAGCGTCTTGCGTCGTTTCGCTGTTGGTCTTTTATGCGCAGACGAGCAAGCTGCCGGGCTCCTTCTGCGCGCTGAAGGTAGGCGGCCACGTCTAGGTTGTTTTCATCGGTGACATTAGGCAGCATGGCGTCCAGGGTAGTAACGGCATCCCTCCCATGGACGAGATTAAATGGTGTCATTTTAGTGGTCTCCTGCACCGCGGTGTTGTAGGCGAAGACCACGTAAGGCAGAATTAAGTCCCAGGTCTTGTGTTCTGTGTCCACGTACATAGCGAGCATATCAGCAATGGTCTTGTTCAAGCGTTCCGTGAGACCATTTGGTACGCAGTTGTTCTTCGGTGATCTGTGTGACTGTGATGTAAGATTGCCTGAGTAAGATCAGCCGTAAACGCTGTTCCCCTGTCTAGTATTAGTACCTCAGGTGCACCATGACGTAGGAGAATTGATTCGACAAAAAATTTGGCAGCTTCTACGGCTTTGCCGTTCGGGAGGGCCTTAGCTTCAGCGTATCGGGTAAGGTAATCAGTGGCCACTATGATCCACTTGTTATCGGATGTTGACGTGGGGAAAGGTCCAAGCAGGTCCATACTAATCTGTTGGAATGGTCTCGACGGGGGTTCAATTGGCTTGAGAAATCCAGCTGGTTTTGTTGGAGGTCTCTTCCGTCGCTGACATTCGCGGCAACTCTTGACGTACCGCGCAACATCTGAGGAGAGGCGGGGCCAGTAGTATCGTTCTTGAATTCTGTGGAGTGTGCGTGTAAAACCGAGGTGGCCTGCAGTGGGTTCGTCATGTAGCGCTTGTAAAATTTCTTCTCTGAGGCTGCTTGGGACGACAAGAAAGTAAGCTGCCTTATTCGGTGCGAAGTTCTTTTTAACTACCACCCCGTTTCGCACACAGAAGGAGGATATCCCACGCTTGAACAGTGCAGGTGGTATGAAGGCCTTTCCTTCGATGTAGTTGAATAACTGTTGTAGGATCGGGTCTGAGCGCTGCTGTAATGCAAAGGTGCTGCTGCTGATAGGCCCAAGAAAGGCATCATCGTCTTCATAGCTTGGTGGTGCGTCGACAGGGGCTCTTGAGAGGCAGTCTGCGTCGGAGTGCTTACGACCAGATGTGTAGACTACCTTCACGTCAAACTCCTGAAGCCGTAGGCTCCATCGAGCGAGGCGGACAGAAGGGTCTTTCAGCTTTTCCTTTTGAAGCAACCTCACCTTCAAAGGTTGCTGGTTTTAGTTTCCCCTGCGGGGGCTTGGGGACCTTCTTCGTTCGTTGTTGCTGCGGTTCGGTGACATGAAGCGTGGGGATGGCGGTGATGGAGAACGGCTGGACAAGTACTCTGTATGGCGCAAGTAGTCTTCGATTGCCGGAGGTCGTTGTCCAGGGCGTGGCCGTGGTGCCTGAGATGAGAAGCCATGCAGTCCCATCCGCCTGTATGGGCAGTGTCGAAGAATGTGGCCGGGCTCACCGCAGTGAAAGCATAGGGGACGGTCGTCGGGAGTTCTCCAGGTGTCGCATTTTCTTTGGCTCGGGCGTCTCTCGTATGTAAGGTGGGCGGGTAAGGACGGACGACTACTTGTTGCTGCAGCGTACCGTCGAGGACTAGGCTCGTCGGGGTGGCCTAATGTTCACTGCAGCGGCGTAAGTCATCGCTTCGGCCTCTGTTCGAGTCGTCGCTGATGAAGAGCCAAGCGCCGGCTGGACTTCATCACGCACTATGTCCAAGAGAGATGCTCCTAGGGGGGGCTGGGGGGTAGGAGGTAGCAATCGGCGTAGTTCTTCCTTAACCACTTCCCGAATAGCTTCCCGCAGATTGTTGGTGGTTAGCTCACCTCGAAACGGTTCCGAGTAGAGCGAGCTGAGCTGAAACGGGCGGTTGTATTGCCGAGTCCGGGCGTCCAGGGTCCTTTCTATGGTGTGCGCTTCTTCAGTAAATTCGGCGACTGTTTTAGGAGGGTTCCTAAAATGAGTCGCGGTGCATCCTGGACCACGATAAGGTCGCGTGCCGGCGGTATCGGCATGCGCAACACTATCCGCAATACGCCTCGCGGCAATACGTAGTATGAGAAACAAGCAAACTGATGTGCTGTTTGAGTATTTAGATCATACGTTCGAGTTTTTGGCCTTCACTGCGACTTGGTACTCTTGCACGTCTGATGTAGTGTTCATCAAAGGATACAAGCATGAAAGCGTGCATAGACCGAATCGTAGGGGTGGTGGTATGTCGCTATATATACAAAAAGTTGTTTCATATGCCGTGCTTCCCGAATTTCGTTGTGTCAGCGCACATTATGAATCTATTGCCATTCAATGTGTAATGTCCCTGATTGTCCCAGTTTATCGACCCCTATAAGGGGATATTCAAGAATTTCTGTGTTTTATAACTTCAATGCTTGAATATGCATCCTTAAGAAATATGCATATTGTGCTTGTCGGTGATATTAATATTGATTTGTTACTTCTTACTCCACAAAGTAGACAATATTTAGAGGTAATCGAATCATTTTCGTGTAGGAACATTAAAAGTTTGCCTACTAGAATAACAGCAGAAAGTAAAACTATGCCAGACCTATGTATAACTAATTATGATAGAAACGACGTCAGTGCTGGTGTGCTAACAATTGATCTGAGCAATCACTTGTCCATATTCTGTTTTTTTCCTGCACCTAAGAAAGAAAAAAATAGTGTTAACGATGCTCCTGTTTCATATTGCTTTTTCAATACCAATACCTTGTCAGCATTTCATGCTAGTATTAGGAGTATCGACTGGGAGATTGTCTACAGTGAGCAAAACCCTAATATATCGTATGTTCTGTTCCTGCAAGATGTAGAGCGCTATTGTGATGCTGCCTTCCGACTACAATACTATAAAAAGCACGGAAAGTCTAGGAAATCATGGATTAACAGAGGTCTTTACAACAGAATCGGAGAACGAGATAAACTATACCATAACTTCATTAGAATAAGAGACATATCTATATTACATGAATATAAAAAGTTCGCAACAAATTAAACTCTGATTTGAAGAGAGCCTGTATTCAGTATTATCAGGCTCGATTTGCAGAGGTCTCTTTCAATCCAAGGAAAGCATGGAGCTCGGTACGTACACTCACAGTAACAAAAGGTTCTTTTCCTTCAGCATTAACAATTGACGGTGTTGAGTTTAGAGAAGCTCGTCTGGCGGATAAATTTAATAATCATTTTTTAACCCCAGGTGCACCAGCTCAGACAAGGGACGCAGCAAACGACTGCCAAAAATACATTTCTTCCTTCTCGGCGAACTCTATTTTTCTCGACTCCCTGTAGTCAATTAGAAATGCTTACGTACCTGAAGTCTTTAAATAAAAATACTGCTGCTGGTTACGATGACATTAAGGTAGAAGCAATTAAACATCTCGCCGAATTACTGTGCGGCCCACTGCAGCATATCGGCAATCAAGCTTTTGCCACTGGTATTTTTCCTGATGGCAGGAAGATAGCTAAGGTGGTAGTCATTCACAAAGGTGGCTCTCGCGACGACTTGAATAACTACCTCCTATATCCGTGCTACCTCTATTTTCCAAAGTTTTAGAATATACATTAAAATCACGAATAATGAAGTTTCTTGGTGACCATCAAATGCTTGCAAGGCAACAGTTCGGGTTCCGTGAAAAGAAACCAACTGAAATGGCACTCTTGGATATTAAAGAAAAATTACTTATTAACATGGATCATAAGCAATATACTCTTGCAATATTTTTAGACTTCAAAAAGGCGTTAGATTCCATAAAGCATTTCATTTTGTTTCCCAAACTCCCTTGCTACGGTATTAGAGGTATTGTATTAAATTTGATCCGCAGTTACCTATCTGACAGGGTACAATTCACTAGTCTAAATGGCTACTCTTCTCAATTTAAGCCAATAAAATATGGCGCTCCGCAAGGTTCCATTCTGGGACCTTTATTCTTTCTCCTTTACATAAATGATATTGTGAACATACCGCGAACTCCTGACATAATGTTCTATGCAGATGACACGAGTACTTTTTTTTCAGGTAAACATCTACTTGAACTTTAAAAAGTAGCTAATAGATGGCTAACTGAACTTTCACACTGCTGGCATCTAAACCAACTTCAACTTAATGGATAAAAACTGAATATATTATTTTCAAGAGCCGTAATAAGCCTGGCGATCATAATGCCTGTATATTATTTCAAAACTGCGCTATCGAACAGATTCCTAGATATAAATTTCTAGGTGTTGTTTTTGAAGAGAATATGAGCTGAACACCTCACGTAACAAGATTCATGCAAATATGTGCAGGTCAATATCAATACTGTAGCTAGCTCCTTGGTGCCTAAATGATTGAAGCTGCAGTTATATTATGCCCTCGTTCACTCTCATTTGCAATACTGTCTCCTAATCTGGGGTACCACTATTCAAACAAATTTTGATAGATTATTAGTTTTACAAAAAAGAGCGTTCCGTTGCATTGAAAATCTTAAGCGAAATGACCACACAGCGCCATTCTTTTCAAAGCTTTATATACTCAAAATAGATCAGCTATTCCAACTAAGACTTGCTATGCATACACATAGGAAAATTTTGCATGACCCCCAAATCCTGTCCTCATCATTGTTACCTGTACATTCACAATATCACCTAAGGCAAATCAGACTCGGAACACCTATGTTCCGATCTAAATATGGTAATCAGACTCTAGCCTATTAAATGCCACATTTTCTGAATAATAATCAAGAAATCTCTAATATGATCCAAGACAACTGTTCGACATACAGCCTACGGAAAAAAAGTTAAAGATTACCTCTTGTTTAGCTCCTAATCTTCTCTTTATAGTGTGCATTTGCTGTCTTTTGATTTTTTCCCATTTTGTTTTATACTGTTTTGTAACATTGATCATCATCAGGGCTTGTATAAACATTTTCATGTCACGCATCATTAGTGTGTACCGAAGGTAACTATTCTACCTACTGTTTTTGATCGCCAGTGCGCCTGTTCTTTTTTTGTTTTGTTTTTTTTGCCTTTTCTTAATACCTGTATTCGCGCATGTACCGCGGCTTTCCACCCCTGAGCAATGTATGGGTAGGGGGGCCTTTGTCAGGCAGTTGCATCTGCCTTCAGCCCCTTCATCTCGGACCATGACTGTCTGAATCAACTTAAAAAAAATGACAGGTTATATGAGCATTCTTTGAATCTGCAGAATGTCACCTGTATTTGCGGTTTATTGTATTGTGTACCGAAAAAAAGGTGATTGCTTCGTTGTCATTATAGCTGATGATAAACAAATTGGTACTTAAATGCGTGGTTTTTTTCTGCACATTCACATGTACCTCGAGGAATATGAGCAGATAAAATAAATGAGCGCAAAGGCACTATCGAAATTTTCAACATAGGCAGCACGAGTCATTGGTGTACATAGCCTGTGGTCTTAAGTCTGTCTCTTGCACGATTTTCAAAAAACTTGGATATTTATTTACATTAGCAAGAAATACATTGATACATCATACAAAAATTATCATCTGAACGTATTCATGAATGTCGACAAGAGAGAGAGATAGACCGGAAATGCCGGGAGTGAATATTTGCGCATCTTTTCGTAATACCCTGAAGGCTTCACGAATGTCAAAAATACATTATTCTTGTGTGGTGTCATGCATCCTTACAAGTAAACACTTATTTCCCATAATTTGATTTATGATATGAAAAATTTATTGGGACACCGTTAAATCTGTCTGGCGGAACTATAGGTCAATCTGGGATTGTAGTTATGATGAATATAATAAACTTCTCTGCCAATTAAGCAGCATGTAGTAGACTATTAGTATAGTATCCCACTCGCACAAACCCTGGTTCTCTGTCAATTAGGCAGCATGTATCAGACGATTACTATAGTATTCCAATTCCACAAACTCTGGTTCACTCAAAATTTGAAGTTTTCGTTAATATTTTCTATCTTAAAGGTAAGCGAAAATGGATATTGACACCCCTACATCACAATTGTATCTCATGTTGAAGATGTGTACACTGTTCTTCATACGTGACCATCAAAGGGGTGGAATGGCATTGCTATTTATGGTATTTTCACAATATATCGGTATTTACGTGTATGGTGCTCAGGCGAACTACCCATTTCGAAAGGGTGGTGGAGAAATCTAGTCCTCACACAGTACTTGGGTCACGTTGAGCACTTGTATTCATTCAGCTGGCTATCCAAAATATGTCATTGTATCCATTTGTGTATCACTCCGTCAAATGCTTAAGGGTACAAAGAAAACGAGGCAACATATAGCCAAAAAATTTATGGCTGTACCTTATGGTCACAGCGTGGATCACAACCTCTGAAACGGGGCTAGCAGGCAATCCAAAGCCCTGGGACGGGCCTCGGTTCATGGTGGCTTTTACGTTCCTGTTATGTGAGGTGAATGCATAAACTCTAAGAGTTTATTTATTATCAGAAAAAATGCTTTAATAATTGCGGTAATCAGTCTTGTAATTTGTAGCGAACCGAATGATATGCGACTACTTTACGGTTTTACAATACTACGAAGTGTGGTCTCTCATTTTTAACGTCTTAGTAATAGGCCTAAGTCAACAATTCACGTATTTCTCGCTCCAAGATGCAAAGTATTAGAAATGACTCAGGTCGACGTCCAATAAAATTTGTGATAGACCAAAAAATTCACAGCTAATGGAACTGCATCTTTTTGCTATAGGTCATCCTGCAGACGGAAAAGTTGAGAGCCACACTTATCATTCCTTAAGCAATTGGTTAGTATGAATCTCTTTAGTGCTAACAAAAACTCTAATCTTTTCACACGCCAACTAATAGGGACTGTGTGTAGATGTGTCAAACCACTACAACATTACTTCAAGGCACTCAATATTTATTGTGACAAAACCAACAAAAAAATTGTTGAAACTAAGTGTGCCGTCGTAACTTGTTTCACTTAAGTTGCAAATAAATATCTCTTTTCCTGAAGTGATTGATGCTTACTTTTGGCATAAAAAGAATTTAATTTCAGGATATAAATTCAGTGCAGATATATTTTTTTATTATATATGTCAATTGTAGGTAGGGGAAATTTCTGCTTTTAACATTGCTTGCGGGAAGCTGCCCGTCGTACGATTCATCAAACGTGGTAGTGCCTACATAATAGTGAATGTATGTATGAGCACACTGCAAAATGAGTTAAACGAAGAAAATAATCATGCAGGAGGTTCAATTCATCTAATATATGATATATTGCGCTCTTTCTTAGCATCTACTCGATGCAAATAACGAAAACGAGTAGTGTACCCAAGTATGTACGTTGTGTCCTAAAGGGTTAAAGCATTCCTTTTCTCTTGTGAACAGCAGATATGAACTGATGATAATGTTCCTGTCCTACATCAAACATAAAGTGCACATTCACTCAACGCGACAAGAGCGTTCGGTGAAAGTTCCTTCGTAATATGGCGTTTCTATAAACTTAGCCACAATAGCTCTATTTAAGAGTGTGTTGGTGCTAAATCATGATCGAATATGACGACAACGTATTTGTGCAGTAAACTAGGCGTTGTATAATAGAAATAAAAAAACAAATGTTTCACGCACTATGTCGTGTAGCTGCAGGGAGCCACTAATGAGGAAGTGCGCAGTAGTATTAGCAAATAGAAGTTCCATCGAACGTTTCTTCGCTTTCACTTAACTATGGTAGAAAGACACAGTCTCAATGCTTAGTAACGCGAAGGAATGGCGAACAAATATAGAAGTAACAGCTTTGCCGCGAAGGCGAAGCAATAAATGCAATAGCCACAAATTTGAAGGTCATGCGCATAATGGCAAGCAGATCGAAATGTGCCCCGTGTTTTTCAGGCACAAAAATGCACAAAACGTACTGACAGGTAGAGATGAATGTGAATAGGGGTCTCAGCTGTTACTTCGCTGTCTCTGAAAAATGCGGTCTTTTCGCAAACGGACTGTTCAACAATTGCAGTGACCTTTCTGCGCCCGGTAGCTACACCACACTTGTTCCGCCGAAGGCCAAAGGCTGCAGCCAACACGTTCAATTCTTTCTCCCCACCACGAGATAAGGGCGCGCAAAAGAGCGTCTACCTTTCCTCTCCGCGGGGCAAAGTACGCGTGAAAAACAAGAGCGCGTGCCATCACTTCGATCTAGTAGCCTTCCTAGGCTACGCGCGCCCAATGCGTCATCTTTCTCGTGTTGCTGAAAACAGGATAGTTCCCCTAGCTTGCCGTTTGAACGTTGAAGGACATGCTTTTTGGTAGCTCAGTGGTGAACGCCTCTCATTCACATTGACCACGTTTCATTCTGTGCACAGGAGTCTCTTTATATATATATATATATATATATATATATATATATATATATATATATATAATCGGAGTGATTAAGATGAGTGCTACTCAGAAAGGCAGGGGGTATGACTCAGTCGGTGAAGAAGACGACGTTTGGTTGGCTGGGTACTCAGGCTAGTTCCGCCATTACTACTTGACTTGCCGTGACCGCTCTCCTGTTTTATAAAAGAGTGCCACTCTAAAACGCCTCATTTTATATATATATAATATATATATATATATATATATATATATATATATATATATATATATATATATATATATATGTCGACAGCAGCGGCAGCAGCAAAATCCAGCCGTTAGTGTCCATAGAGTCGCCATTACAATATTATCATATAAAAAAAGTCACTCTCAGTATTAGACTTCAGTTTTTGTTCAGTCTGGCTTGGGAGAACATATAGTGTGGGTTTTAACTGAGACAAAGACAATGCTTTTAAATCTTGTTCGGACACCTGTCTCCAAACTTTGAAGGGTCTAGCTGAGGACACTGGAGTGTCACTCGAACACAGTTTAATGGCTCCTGTAGCATACCCGCCACCGTGGCAGTGGCAGACTATAGACTGCGATGTGTCTTTTCTAGGGGTTACAAAACATGCGCCCATTGCCCATATCCGAACATATTTCCTGGAACTTCAACACAAATACACACGTCCTGAGTTTTTTACAGATGCCTCTAAGTCTAACTCCTCTGTGTCCTACGCTGCTGTTGGCCCTTCCTTTTCGGATGCTGGCCCGCTACATCCAGGCACAAGTATCTTCACAGCGGAAGCTTACGCGATACTCGTGGCAGCTAAACACATTAAACAATTACAAATACAAAAAGCAGTAATTTATACAGACTCCCTCAGTGTGGTAACGGCTCTGCACAGTCTTAAAAAACAAAAAAACCCTGTCCTTGTCTCACTTTACTCCATATTTTGCACACTTTACACACTCAACCAACATGTTGTGGTGTGCTGGGTGCCAGGCCACCGTGAGATCCAAGGCAACGTGAGGGCGGATCAGCTCGCTGCATCCGTCCACAAAAACACTGCCCCTGCACCCATATCAGTCCCGGTCCTTGATCTGAAGCCGTTTCTCAAACGAAACCTCAGGGACTACTGGCAGAGCAAGTGGGATACACACACACAAAACAAACTACACGTTATCAAGCCACACCTTGGCCATTGGCCACCAGTATCAAAATCACGTCTAACAGAGGTAACACTAACAAGACTCAGGATAGGGCACACATACACGACACACACAGATCTTTTATCCGGTGGTGATCCACCATTGTGTGATAAATGTGGTGAGGCTTTAACAGTTCTTCACGTTTTAATCCAATGTAAACAGTTAGACACACTAAGAAGACAACACTTCCCATTACCCTACCGACAACATATACCTTTACACCCTGCAATGTTTGTCGGTAGGGAACCACTTTTCACCCATAAATCATTGTTAGCTTTTTTAAGAGATGTTAAATTTTACCATGTATTATACCCAGGCATTGCGTAGCGTGACCTCTCAAGAGAGGTCGCTGCTGCTGTGATTACATTTAAAAGCACTTGCCTCGCAGCCCTTGGACACAAGGGCACTGATGAGGCATGCGTGCTAGTGCCAAGTATTGTTACATGTTTTTATTATCAAAACCTTTGTCATCCTTTTTAATATGCATATCACGCCACTGTCATGTCTTTAATACTTATGTTTTTACCCGCATTATCGCGAGGAATTTTAAGGCCCCTATACAGCCACGCAACATATCATTGTCATCATCTGTATACTCATTGAAATGGCGCTCTTTGGCCATCAATTGGCCCTTGCGCCATAAAACACCACACATCATCATCATCATGTCTCCAAACTTATCCTTCAAGCAGGCGTTTCTTGTATATAACAGAGTTTTGTCTACACAGAGTCTTGCTGGCGCATGGCGGTGACAGGTTCATTACCGGCCATGCGATGTTGGAAGCACTGCTGTGGCTTGACACGTCGTAGTCAGCTCCCACTTTCATGGTTTTTCTGTGTGTTTCTTCTCTTCTCTTTTTGTGATTTTAAAACCTTGCCCCGCTGAGAGAATCCTCGCCTGATAAAGTGAGAGCCGTGAAAATTGTCTAAGCCTCACTCCCATACCATGAAAAGTACGTACGTTTAATTTGCGAGCATAATACGGCACCATCTGTAATGAAGCATCTGAGGACAGCTTATAATGAGTCTGAGCTGACTGGCAAGATTTCAGATTTCATAGCGCTTTGCAGAAGCTACGCAAGGAATAAAAGTGGTCTACTTATTACTGGTAAAAGACATTAGAGTACAACTTCAGTAGAAAAACCACGTAAGGGAAGCACAGATTCATTGAGTTGCGTATAGCACGCAGCTAAATATCTCTTCCTTTTGTTTTGCAAGACCCTTTAAAATGCTGGCTTGTTCTCCACAAGTCTCGGCATCTTTTTAATGAGGCAAGCTTCCGAGTACGCTATGGCTGCCACCTGGTCTCGTCGGCGAGGCGGGTATTGTGAAGCACACCCAAATAAAGACTAATAAGATTTTGTTTTGTGCATTGGTAAAACTGAACCTAATTCTCAGTGGTTCACGTAAGACATGCATAAATATCAAACTACCGTCATAATCTTCAGGTCTTTTAAGGGTATAATTAGTATTCTCCGCAGAAACTAACTTTATACTTAAAAAAATTGGTTAGTTTCAGTTTTGAACAAGCAGCGCCATTTTGGTTTCTTGTGGCATTTTCAGAAAACGTGTGTAAAGACAACCACTCGACACCATGTGTTGCCGGCAACACTTTTTTTATTTTGTAAGGCAGCCCAAATGACAAATATTTACTTGAAAGCACTTCAGTGGGCTTGTTCGTCTGAACACTTTAATGAAATCACGATCCTAATAACAATGAGAAAGTACCGTGTGGCCCTGACAATATTCACATAAAAGATTTCAGGACACTTACAGTCCTAGAAATCTGCCCTCTCTCTTCACTAATTTGCCCGTGAACCACTCTCAACCCGTGAAACTTGTCACAAAAAGAAGAGAGTCCTGATGTTTGAGCTCGAACTATGTCAGACCAAAAACAGTCAAGTGGATTCGTTCCATTACCAGCCTGCATTACTTGTTACTTCCCATATGTATTCGCTTCTAAAGTGCAGCCGTTAGAGTTCCTTTGTTTTGCCAGGGCATGATGCGAGGACAAAATAGGCGGCCAAACTGAAAAATATTTTTTTTTATTGCAGCGAACTTTCAATGTTCACATTTAAGGAACTTCCTCATCTACCAGTGAAGAAAAGAACAGTGCCAAGAAGAGATAAAGAATGGCAATAAGGAAATGAAGAGAACAAGGTTTTGTTCTCTTGGCCACTGTGGAATTAAGCAGCGTCGAGGATTAGTGCGCTTACAACTAAGTGCTCCTTTGATTGATAACGACTGTTCAGTGGCCTTTGGCGATGTATAGGCAGCCTGTTCTAAGGAACAGTTGGGCATTGCGCGCTCACCTGCTAATCTAAAAAGAAAGCTCACCATTAAAATATTCACTGAGCATCATTATTAGAACTTCACGCTAGACAGGGCAATACAGCGGGACCATTTGATGGTTCGGATATTGATTATCGATTACTTGCCGCTGTCGACTTAGGTGAGAATTCATCAATGAACGAATATAAAAACAGTGTTGGCAATATCAGAGGCCGTATGAGAGAAAATACGCGCCAACCCTTTACTTTTGAAAGCTGTTTCGAGCTCTCCAACGCCCGGCAGAGGCCCCGAAGCTCTGCCAGGCGTTCTGAACCGGGCTTCTGGTGCTAGGCACCATCGGCTCTGCCGATTCCCGTAGGGTTGACCTACAGAAGTGGGTTCATTTCCAACGTGTTTCTTTTTTTTCTTTTGTAGCTTTGATGTTCGTTCTTGTGTAACTTCTGTACAGTCTTTAAGTACAAGTTTTTCTCAGCCTACCAAAACTTCTCCAGCGTTTCGGCGTCATCTTGAAGTGACCAGCAAATCAATCGCCACTATTGGCATAGCAGCGTACATTTCTTCCCCCTATTTGTTATACCACCTCAGGTGGTGCGTCTCGGGTGTCTAGTGGTGAGAGTCGGTTTCTTCAACATCGCAAAGAGCAAGGATTTTACTTTATGTTTGTCACAAAAAGAATTGACTGCTGGTTTCAATTATCTGGGAGGGGCGTCTCGTGACTTTTTAATAATTATAAGACAGATTTCAATCACTTCGTCTTCTTCTCAATAACTCAGTTGCCCACTCATTCGCTCATTTATTGACTCGGTCACTCCCTAACTCCTTCCTCACTCGTTCATTCTCGGCCGATATTCAGAGAATACCAAATCTACGCTTGCATAAAGACGCATGCCAGACGAAATGGTGGCCGAGGTACACCTATCAGCCAAGGTGCAACTCACCACGTCCAATCTACTATCCACTCCATTACAAGACAGAAAATGTGAGTGGCCCTGTACTGCAATAGATAAAAAATGCCCCTGTATCTGCATGTTACATCGCAAATGTCGTTGAATAGTTGATAGTCTTGCGTATAGAGAGAGTGAACAAAACGTTTAATTGATGTTCTGTGCATGAAAATGGGTGATTGGTACTCTAGAGGCGCTGCATTAAAGTGCCTCGAGCATGCAGTGGAGGCGAATGAGCGCATCAAGTCACATCACACGTGAGACAGGAGCGCTATCTTGCAGTTATTCTGGAAACGGGGCGCGTGCTGTGCGCACCCGTCTCTGAGGTGATATGGTGTAGAACGCAAGGTGAGGGGTAGGTGCCGCCACCGTTTCGTTTTAGCAAAGCGTTGGAAAGACTTGCCGTTTTGTCAAAGCGTTGCATGGCCAGCGCAGCGTTACAATTGCTACGATCCTTAAAATTACCTATGTTAGCCTTTTTTAGTGAAAAATACACATACATAAATTTGACGTGTCGTTATGATGACTCAGATATGCGAAATAATTGCTTTTAATTCGACAACCACACAAACATGAACGCTGAACCTTGAGCAATACTAGTAGGGTTCAGCCTCTTGGAGTATCGTTTGTTCACTTTGGTGCCGTTTAGGGTACCGTTAAAGGTGGACAAACACACAGACAGACAGACCGAAAGTTTTGCGTCAAAGGCCCCCAAGACAGACTATCGTCTTTCAAAACATGTTCCTGCTAGCCGCCGCCTTAGACGCTCTCGACCTCAACCGTACGTTACAGTCACATTCGGGCAATCTAGTTGGGTGCATCCTCTTACAACCTAGTTGAACATGATGATGCTACTCGCGACATCAATTGAACGTTCACCTCTCGCCATGTAGCGGCAGCTGATGTTTTATTATCGCCTTGCAACATGCGCATATATATATATATATATATATATATATTTATATGAGAAAAAAGTGCATACTTAGGTACTCGTTTTTTCTGTTTTTTAACACAATATTTTCGAGATCTGTCAGACAATAATGAAAAAGAAAGTATAGGGGAGATGCTATCAGAGTGAAATGTAGTCTAAATGTTGTAATGTAATATATACATAAATAAATAAATATCTATCTCTCTCTCTCTCTCTCTCTCTCTCTCTCTATATATATATATATATATATATATATATATATATGTGTGTGTGTGTGTGTGTGTGTGTGTGTGTGTGTGCATTGGTAGCGCGAACAGTGTGCGTGATTATCTCAGTCTTGAATATGAGCTACAGATAATACGGTCTAGTGAGTCTTCGGAAGCACACTACTTTGTTCATTAGAAACCTGGTATACGGATTGGTGAATGAATAGAAAAGAGCAGTCATGTCACAACAGAAACTGCAATTTGCCTTATCTCAAGATGCACTAGTCTAGGCATAGCTCAGTTCTGTAAACAAGTTATCCGCATGCGTATTCAGCTTGTCACAGAACAACTCAACTCAGTTAGATACATGTAGACAGCAGAAGAAATTGCCGCGTGGTTACCTCGAAAACTGTTAAGGCTTCGCCTGTAGAAATGTAGCAACGCAGTAAAAAGCGCTAGCACATCTAGGAAAGAGTTGTTTTACATGAGCAGTTGCCCTCTTCAAGCTCAGGCTCGCTTGTCATGTTCTTCAACGTGAAGAAATCTGATACGGTTCATCAAAGAGGCTTGATGTTTGCGCGTGCCACGCAACTATTTCTCTTGTTTCCCCAGTGAAATTATTTATGCCGATGAGAATTGGGCGGTGCGGGGCAAGCACCTTTTCGTTTTGGACGAAGCAATGCTATCCTACGCCACAATCGGGAAACTTGAGCGTAGCACCAACGGACATGCGCCATCAAGCACACCTAGCAACTCTGTCTTGCCGGAGTCATTTTGCTTCCATGAAGTTTTTTTAATCTCCTTTTTCACGGTCACCCTAAAATCTGTAAAGACGACTGTATTCATCCGCCTGGCCGCCGTTCTAGTAGGACGAACTATGATAAATGCATATGCCCCTTCAGTGTTAAATATTCCTTTTTCCCTCGCGCTGTCAACGCTTGGAACGCGCTACTAGGTGAAGCTTCACTGTTAATATTACAAATATTTATCAATTTTGTTCTCTTGTGGAGCTGTTAAAAGAGCCAGTATAGTTATATTTTGTTGTTGTTCTTGTTGTTGCGATAGTAAAAACCTGGTTTGCAGTTGTGCATAGTACTCTTTTGTACATATAAATTGTTTGTCATGCCTAGTACGTGGTTTTTAATATTTTTTTTCGTTTTCTTCTCGTGTATGGGAAGAGCACCAATGAAGTATTGTTGTACTCGCCACTGTAAGTATTCCGCTGTTGCACGTATTGTCCCTCAAAATATTGTATTTCCTAAACTTTGTATCTAATTGTTTACCTGTGATGTTGTATGCCCGGTTCCTGTATGGGTCTGCAGAAGACCTACAGTATTAAAAATAAATAAATAAATAAAGAAATAAAAAACCTAAAGTGCCGTGTTGACGCTTTAGTTGTAGGTACGTTTCTATTTTGGAATATTGTTGCCAGCACACGAAGCGTTCTATTCATTTGCGCATAAAGCCCGTCAAGCAGGAATTCTGTTGCTGATGTTGGCTTCGGGTTTGTTGGTGGTGAGCCAAAAGTTAGCATTGCCTTTGAGCGGTAAATAACAAAGATTCCTAACAATGAAGTTTTTCGGTCAGAACAGAACTACAACCAACCCATTTTGCGTACTGAACAGGTGTTCTACCTCAGCGCCATGGCAATGCTGAAAACTGCTGCAAAATATATTGAGAAAACCTGTCAAGAATGTGATGTGTAGTAAGTCCATGCGTAAAGTATACGAATAGCGCGGGGAGTTCATGCTGCGAAAGCATACCTATCACACAGCAGTCAGGCATAATTGATCATCACAATCATTAGCAACAGTATCAAGAACATGTACAGCTGCACACGTATGCTTTTCGCCTTACGTTTGTTTAGTGAGATACATCGCAAAACACTAGAATGAATAATGGTGGAGTGGAGACTTCGCAACCTTATTTCAGCAGGCATTTAGGATAGCTTTGAAAATAAGCTAGCGATTGAGAAGGCAATACTATCGGGCGGTGAATAGGCTATAGCATTGTTCTCTTCAAGCTGAAGCTCATGCTTCCATCTAGCTTTTGTTGCCGATAATCCAAAATGACGGAGGTGTTGCGGCTACTTTTTTTTACAATGAATAAATTGCAAACAGTGTCACCAAAGCATTTATACGGATTCTGTATTTCCAGTGTGGGCACATGCAAAGCCGTCTACATGTTTTTGCTTTGTTCACTTCCAGAACACTTGTTAGTGGGCCATCTGCCTATAACCTAACTGTTTTACAATCGTGCCAGCACTGCTCTATTTACCTCGCAGGAGTTGATCACTTCATATTTTTCAAAACAAATGCAGATGATATTTTCTGGGCCAGTGCAGCTGATGGCAAATCAGCCTATATGGCAAAACATCAGCGTTCGTGAGAAAATTTGTCTTTGTTTGATTTTGTAGTGCCATGCGAGCAGAATACTCTCGTGCGGTCCCCAGAAATCGTTTAAGTAGTCATGCGACAGCTGGTAAGTTAACATAAATCCACAAGGTTTAATTTGTTAACAAGCCATTGTCAATTCTTCACCGCAAACTGGAAACGATGGCGCACATATAGCTAAGCATACCTAAACACAAACTAATTTATATAAGAGAAGTGACATCCTTTAATAAGAGTGGCATTTTGAAGTAAGCGGACTTTCTTATTTTTATTTCATAGTTTGTTATAGGCCAAAAAAATATTAAATATTTACACATAGGATTAAGTTATCTGAGTCAGCAGGTGACACTGAGCAACTATTTGCGTCCAACTTGCAAAACAGTTGACATGTGCAAACACAGTCTGGAAAGCGCTACTGGCTATATAAGCTGTACGTCCAATTTATTTGTAGTTGCAATAAAAATTCTTGCTTGATACTTTGCTATGATACGAAGTTCTAGGCACCACAAGCATAAGAATTGAAATGTTTTCGTTGAGGAGACAGCATCTCCACTGCATGATCCTATCACTGATATTCACTGAAATAAATCTGAGCATTGCAAAACAGCCAAGGAAAGGGAAGCTTTCACATTCTTCAACCCAACTACAAATTTTCAAACTGAGGAACTTGTAACGGAAACAGAGGAAGTTGCGAATAAAGGTCATTAGGCCTTTTTTTTGTTGTCGCAAGGTTTACTAAAAGGTTCTGCAGTGTTTAACGTAAATTTGATTTATTCCACATTCACAGAGAGTTATTAACCGGCTCCTGTTTCCATGCAACCATAAAGATAACAAAAAGAACTGTAAAATTTATATTGCCTTCGAAAAACTGTGACAAGTCACATTAGCCCGATAGCTTCTCATCGAAATAAAATAGACGCAAAAATGAGAGAAAAATATTGCCAGGTCATGATATTGCTTGATCTATATTCACCAGAAAATTTGCGAAGGTATAGTAAAAGTACAAAACTGATATCTTCCTAGCGATGAACGTGTAGAATAGCGAAGATAATTCCCAGTCTACTAAGACGAGGGGATCATTTTATTCAATACCACGCATCTGAAACTCCAAACTTTCATTCTAAGCACGTTGACTGGCGAAGATGAAAACCGCTCCTTAACCAAACCCTTTTTAAAGGCGAAACGTTTCCTGTGAACTCCAAGCACTTTTGACGTCTATCTATCTATCTATCTATCTATCTATCTATCTATCTATCTATCTATCTATCTATCTATCTATCTATCTATCTATCTATCTATCTATCTATCTATCTATCTATCTATCTATCTATCTATCTATCTATCTATCTATCTATCTATCTAATCTATTTGCCTGTCTGTCTGTCTGTCTGTCTGTCTGTTTCATGATGAGCCTCTTAGCTTAGTATGGGAGGGTAAGACGGTTTGACGAATATGGCTTGCTGGTCCAGACAAGACAAAGTCACAATCTCGTCACGTACGCCTTCGAAAAATTTCCACGAAAAAGTGGCGCATATCCGGGGGCAGGTATGTGCCACAGGTGATGGACATTTTATATCTACCCCGTAACGATGAGAACACACGTAGGTAACTTTAACCCTTCAGCGTTAAAAAAACTGCCATAGCAGCGTCAGCCGGGCCAATGCAAACAATAAATGCCAGTGTCCCAGCAAGAATTGAATCTTAGCAAACTGGGTGGCAACAAAGTAATTTACCATGGAGCCACGCCAGGCCACGGATATACTTGTCAAATATACATTAATAATCGTGTAACCTCCATTGCGGTTGCAGTTCTTACTGTTCAATTTTAAAAACATTACATATGTACTCCGATAACACAGCCGTCATGTCTGATAAACGTCAATTGTAGTTAGGCGCCATCCACTGGAGTTGAATTGTGTAGCAGTGTTGACGGCTACCATTCTTGCGCGCACAAGCGCAAACACCAGCGCTTCGTATCAGCTTACGGCTTCTGGTGTTGCTAATATCAATGTTGCTGTCTATATCGTTACGCAGATGCGAACCACTGCCAATAAAAGTATATATGTGGCCGCTTAACATATGTCTGTGCGTGGATTTGTACATATACTCACAAACTCAGATCCACTCCAAAACATTTCCCTCAATAAAAAAAATGTTAAAAACATCAGCATGCTTCGAATAACATCGCTTTCGAAGGTAAGAGGAATGTGGTCCTCCCCATTATTTTCGTTTTATGGTCGAATACGTCAAGGAGTATTGTCGCCGTGCTGGTTGTGGTGGAGGTCGAAAAACGATTCAGCTCGACACTTATCAAAATTACTTGGAGATCGTCGATGTCAAGGGACAGTATAAATATGTCAAAGAGCTTGGTGGTTATAAATGATATTTTGAGGTTCATTCAAGAAACTAAAAACAATCAAGCGGATCTATTTATTAGGTTTTCGAAATAACAATGAAATAAATAAAAAAATTGTACTCTTATAACTGTGAAACCATGAAACGTAAAAGTGCACATTTTTTCGCTCGCTCTAGCGCCAAACGCACTCAATGTCAAGCCCACAATTTAAAGACAACGAAACCCATACCGTTGCGAAGATTGTACGGGACCCTGTCGATGCAGTAGTAAACACATACAAAAAACACTGCGTGCACAAAAAGAGTTTCTTGGCCATGTTATGAACTTTTAACTCCAGAATGTGCTCAAGCTCTTTTACTTAACTGCTTTCACTGCAGATTTAGCATCGCATCAAGCAATGATTCATCATTCACACGACCGGATTCACGTTGCTGCAATTGTGGGAAACACCTGTGTTCAACCGCAGAAGTCCGTCAAGAATGTCGCACGATATGTAATTCGTATAAGATTTAGTAGCGCAACAGCACTGCGAATAAGTTTTACATGGTGCCTGTTACAAAGTTCCATATTCAGTGCTATGTCTAACTTAACTAGGTTGTTTTATTGTTCATGTGGCTCAACCATTCAAAATTCTTGTGGCGGCACCGTCTCAATGGAGCGACGATACGGCAAAACAGGAGTGTGTGGCGCTAACTAATCAATCAGTGTTGGTTCGAAAATGTGTACTAGGAACAGGGACAAACACGTTGAATAGTCTAAGTGCAATGTTCATGAACGCTTCGCCGCCCAAACGAAGTAGCAACAGACTGTACTTGCAGTCTGCACGCCCACAAAGAAGTAAATGTTTCGATGAAAACAAACTAATGAATACAAAAACCCTGGTTTCAATAACAAGCGCCGCAAAGGGCATCAGTAAAACCTCCGAATAAAGCACCGTTGAAGCTGGCAGCACAGAGCACACAGTGTTTGTGTGCCTACAAGTCCCACACTTGCGAAAGTATTCGGTATGTGACGCTGAAATTCTACTGAGGGCAAGTACGACTACCCTTACAACCTGATGAACGTTCTGGTGTTGGCTGCGCTGTGGATCCAGCAAGAGTGAAATGCGACTTCTTCTCTTTACATGGGCACTCGTATTTCCCACCGCATTATACTTCTTCTTCTGCCACTTCTTTTTCCAGGGCAACGCGTCACGACCGATTGTCGATGTATTTTATTTCACATATTTCCACTTGGGTGATATCTTTTGTTTCTCTTGAACCTTTCGCTTGCTTTCTTTCCTGGCACACAATTCCTTTGCGATACTAGCCACCGCAGGTCGCGGCGAATGGAACAGTGTGAGGGCAGCCATGAACACAGCGACTCCCGCAGATCGACTATGCTGCAGCTCGGGTTCTCTTCGGTCTGGTAAAGTGCGAAAAGCTATTTCATTATGACTTTTGTCCTTGTCGTGGTCACATCTTTTCTCTGAACGCAGTCAGCAAACGCTGCTGCTTTGACAAAGAAATTTGTGGCAGTGAGCGGTTCCGAAAACGTGAGGCACGTAGGTCGTATAAATGGTTGTGCTCCACTAGAGTTCTTGCTAGAACATGTCGAGGTCAAAGACCCACGGCATTCTTTCCTAAGCGCTTTTTCTGTACTTACTTGTTTCTGTGATTTATTTTCTCGTGAAATAACGACAAACCATTGGCATTGGTGTTGGTAGTCATAGACTACTATAGTGTTAATGCGTTCCCTGCAGAATTCCAAGTAATAAAAACATTTTTTTTGCTTTATAGAGCAAGAATAATTCTCTTCACATAACTACAAATGACTGCAACAAAAAGAGCAAATGACAAAGCTTCTCAATAAACGTTCGTGCAAAACGCGTTACTGTACATAAGCATACCCCTTGGATCCTCCCAGCCCAACAGAGTTAATGTGTGTCTATTTATATTTCTCTACGCGCATGCAGAATCTGCTGCATTAAATACATATTTTGCACATCTATTGAAGGTGTTATACTTGTGCAATATTGAAAATGTGTCATTTTTATATAGCAAAAATATCATCGCTGCGCGATCTCATATTGTTCAGTCATTCATTACAGTTTCCAATTACAATAAGTGAGCAACACAGAGTAGTTTGAAAGCAATGGTTAACAATGTTTCGGTAGATGTTAAAATGTACTGCGGAGCTTAGCTCAGTTAGAAGTGCCTTGAGTAAAAACATAAAGTTCAGGAGGACCAAACGAGATTACGTTTCTTTTCGTTCATGTTACCCAGTCGCCTAATTACCTAGAAATGCCTTCTGAATGGCAGCTTAGTTACCAGTGAAGGGGAAGGCAATTACAAAAGCTAGCAAACTGAGTGACCTAGCAGCCGACTGTAGTTTGAAATTGATGACAATAAGCTTGCGTTTGCCGCTGATTGTTCTCAAGTGATGGGTAAGTTTCATTTGCCGGTAATTGCTCATTTCCATTTCGCTGGTCAGACAGAGATTCTCAAAGAAATAAGATGACACTACTGCGATGGCAAGACGTCTGCATGAATTCTTTAGGTTCTCTTGCCTAAGCACCAAAAAATGTATTATTATGGCCAAAACTCGGTTCTCATTTAAGGATGTATCACAGAAGGCTTTGGATCAAAATTAAATTATGCTGTTGAGTTACATCTCGGTGAGGGTGCTTCTATTATGGGTTCCTCATGCTATTCATTGATGCAAAATTTGTAGCTACAATTATAACTTACATCACTGAAATGATAGATTGCATTTGATCATCCCGTGAGCTCTATTTCGCCGAGAACCAGGCACTCCCGAGGTCATGAATACTAAAACTCAACCATCTGCTCATCTTGCCACTGGTAGCAATGCTATGACACACTTTCCACGATGCACGAATATACAATCAGGAAGTTTTTTCTATTGGAAGCTATATTCATTGGTTGGTTAACTTTTGCACTAGTCATCGAAATACTTCTTGCCTTTCAGTTGCCTTATATTTTTATAAATACAAGTCACTTTGTTGTGAGATTTGTATTTAATACACTGAATTTATCACAACATTCAATTTACAGTTGCCCTCGCTCAAGGGTGCCGTCATCTTAATATTGACGTTTTCATTTTGAAAAAAAATTGTTTGCAGCATATTCATTTGACTCAGAGGCCATTTACACTTGAGGTGTGGGAGTTATGCCTTGCCAATCCATACTGTTTCAAAAAGACATTCAACGTAGAACGAACGAAGCTGCCGGATATTTTCTCCGCAATAAGAGGACAATCGCTCAGCACATTGGGAAACTGCTTGAGTGGCGGTCGGCAAGCTCATCAGCATTGGGGTGATTGGGTGAGTGTTCTTGCCTTATCGGGCACGAAACCGGATGATGTTGCCGTCAAATAATCTGGCATTTGGGTTGTTGGTGCTAATGGGTACTACATGATCACAGGCTAGCCTCGTCATTGAGGCTCGTACGAGAGCCTGAGACTGTAAATTGCGTTTGAACGTGGGGATCGCCTTGATGAGTGATAAATCAGCCACCTCTTTTCTGGCTATTGTGGTACCTCAAATAAATGCCGTCGCGAGAAGTTTACATAGAAGGCCAGTGACTGCAGCCACGAAATAGGCTGTACCAGGTATACTGTGCGGCTTAATTAACGTCACAAGCGCCGGGATGTCAGTGGCTAAACTCTAGAGTCATTGCAGAGCTGGTGAACGTTTCAGAATTTCAGAGACTCAACTTGGCAAGACGTTCAATGCTTTTGTTTTTTAACAAATTGACCTCACAGCCAAAAGGACCGTTTTGTAGTCGCGGAGCACGCTATCTTGGTATCACCAGTGATTTTCTAAAGCGCAAGCACCGTTGCTCGTAGAAGTTTGATCTCTAGTTAACTGACGCTCATCTATGCAGTATTCCGAAATTTTGTTGATGACCCCTAAAATTGAAGTGAGCTGCAAGACCTGAAATAATCTGAAGTAGTCGACTTCGCTGGAAGGCCAGTTTAACAGAGTCGCTTGTTTGCTTTACAGCAGTATATTAATCGTACGAGATGCTCTTTCCTGGGATGTCTGCAATACCGGAAAAAACACTGGCTGCACATAATCATTTTAAATGTCCAGGTATCACGCAGCAAAGTTTTCGTGCTAAATACACATTCTTGGGGTTAGCCGATACGATGTCTTCGGATTAAGAATCAATTGCGCATAGTTACACTTTACCCTCTCTGCGTCGTCCTCAATTTAAGCTGAACCTTCTTTGTAAGTCTCCAGGTTTCTGCTCCGTAGCTAAGTACCGGCAAGATACAGCTGTTATATACCTTCCTCTTGAGGGATAGTGGCAATGTACCTGTCTTTATTTGAGTGCGCTTGCCAAATGTGCTCCACCCCATTCTTATTCTTCTAGTCACTTCAATCTCGTGGTTCGTCTCCGCAGTTATTACCCGCCCTAAGTAGACATAGTCTTTTACAACTTCAAGTGCACTATTACCTATCTCAAAGCGCTGCTCTTTTCCGAGGTTGTTGTACATTACTTTCGTTTTCTGCAGATTCATTTTAGGACCCACCTTTCTGCTCTCCTTGTCTAACTCCGTAATCATGAGTTGCAATTCGTCCCCTGAGTTACTCAGCAATGCAATGTCATCGGCGAAGCGCAGGTTACTAAGGTACTCTCCATTAACTCTTATTCCTAACTGTTCCCATTCTAGGGTTCTGAAAACCTGCTGTAAGCACGCGGTAAATAGCATTGGGGAGATTGTGTCCCCCTGCCTTACACCCTTCTTGATTTGTATTCTGTTGCTTTCTTTATGAAGCACTATGGTAGCAGTTGATCCCCTGTAGATTTCTTCCAGGATGTTTATATGCTTTATCAACGCCCTGATTCCGCAGTGTCTGCATGACGGCTGATATTTCTACTGAATCAAACGCCTTCTCGTAATCTATGAAGGCTATGTATAGTGGTTGGTTATACTCTGAGCATTTCTCTATTACCTGATTGATAGTATGAATGTGGTCTATTGTTGAGTAGCCTGTTCGAAATCCTGCTTGTTCCTTTGGTTGATTGAATTTTCATGTTTTCTTTACTCTGTTAGCAATTACTTTTGTAAATAGCTTGTATACTACAGAGAGCAAGCTAATCGGCCTGTGATTCTTCAAGTCCTTGTCATCTCCTTTCTTATGTATTAAGATGATGTTAGCGTTCTTCCAAGACTCTGGTACTCTTCCCGTCAGGAGACACTTCGTAAACAGAGTGGCTAGTTTTTCTAACACAATCTGTCCTCCATCTTTCAGCAGATCTGATGTTACCTGATCCCTGGAAAGAAAAATGCAATGGAAGAGCAATGGAAAGAAAAATGGTAGGTGTAACCTTAAGAGACAAGAAGAGAGCAGAGTGGATTAGGGAACAAACGAGGGTTAAGGATATCATAGCTGAAATCAAGAAGAAGAAATGGACATGGGCCGGGCATGTAGCCCGTAGACAGGATAACCGCTGGTCGTTAAGGGTAACTGACTTAATTCCCGGAGAAGGCAAGCGGGTTAGGGAGAGACAGAAGGTTAGGTGGGCAGATGAGATTAAGAAGTTTGCGGGTATAAATTAGCAGCAGCAGGCCCAGGACCGGGTTAACTGGCGGAACATGGGAGAGGCCTTTGTCCTGCAGTGGACGTAGTCAGGCTCATGATGATGATGATGGTGATGATGACACTTTAACCTAAATGTAACAACAGCAATTACTTTGCATTTCACTCTACCTAACAGAGACTGCTGTGACCGGAAATGGAACTCATGTACAGGAGTTGAGCGGCACATTATTGTACATATAGGGCATCATAACAGGTCCCACGTAACCTATTTACATATATTGTGAAGCCCATACAACTAAATAAAATGCATAGGCGTCTACTGCACCGGGCAACACAAAACAGCAGAGTTAAGCAGTATTATAAAATGGTCACTGACCACTTGGAGAGGTACATACAAACAAATAAAGAAAGCTTGACGTCGGAAAAGAGTCCTACACAATCACCACGTTCACGACCGGGAAATTTCCTTTATAAAGCGATTGTTAATTTATTACACATCGTATGCAATTGTTATCGCTTCTGCTGCACGTTTCATTTACCCATATAAACCACAAATGTCTGCCGTGATGGTTAAGAGAGTTTCACCTAAGGGACTACGCATCGCAGGTGAGGCCGAAGGTGACTCACAATTTAAATAAACCCAAAGCATCAAATAGCAGGAGCGCAACTAAAGAGCAACACGTTTTCAACAAGTCACACTGGATCATTTACTGTCCCACTGCAATCACTTGTTTTCCTCAATGGTATACCGGCCTGAAGTCAACGTTGCTCACTATAAAATTTACGCGTCACCTAAGTGCATCGTTAGGTTAACAGCCCAACCCCACAGCAGTTAACTTCTTTGTTTCGAGAGATGTGCCGGCTGAAGTTAACAGTACTCACAGGTAAATCATGGGCGCATCACATCAGTGCGTAGATTCGTTGGCAGCTGTTGCACTCCGATATATATACCACGAATACCAACTCCGTTTGCATGCCTTTTCCACGAATAACCAATCAGTAATAAAGGAATATGTAGTGTGGTAGTAGTAACCAAACCTCATTGCAAAAAAGAAACGAGCTAATGACACGAAAAAGCAGACACAAACATAGAATGCCGGTATTTCAGCGGAACGAACACGTCATGCGTGAGTTGTTTTTTTTTATAGGGGAAGTACAAAATGCCATACAGTTAGCAGACCGGACAGATGGGGCACCGGATACATCCGTATATATGGACTGTGGAAGGGAAGTACAAAATTTGGATGTCAAATAGCCTCCACTGGCTTGTTTTCTCTCCTAGTCGTGATGTCACAAAACATATACATATATACATGGCTAAGTGATCGATGACGATGAGCCTCATTCAATAGGGATGCTTCGTACTTTGCTAAAATTGATACGTGCTTCTTCGCACTTTGGAGAGCTTTGCACCACAGCATAAGAAACATCGCCGAGCATCCGTTGTTTGGCTAAAAAATGAGCGGTAAGCTTGCTGAATGAAGAATGAAGAAGCAGCGGCAGATCTCCGAGACGACTGATGTTCGAAGGCCAAGTAGCCTAGGGGCAATCCTGAGTTCAGTCAGGATAGTGCTTCATTGAATTTGCAGCAGGTACCCACCTCTAAAAACTGCTTCAACCCTATTTGCCCTTCACACCGTCCCGTCTCTAGTTAACACGAGGTCAAGAATGACCCGCTCTTTTATTCCTGAGGAGGAACGCGGGAATTAGGAAAAGCAAGCCTTTCCTCTCCGATGGCCCGGTTTATTTAACTGATGCGGGGTTTCTCTCTGCACGTCGTAATGGGCCCTGGGGAGCAATGATAAGCTCATATCTCGAATGAATTTTCAACCGCTAATATGGTGCCTTGCGAGCATAGCATTTAAAGAAAACCGGAGACATGCAGGGTATCAGGTGGCAAAAAAATACACTTGTAAGTATACTGTGCGTTCAAAACAATGAGCTGGAGAAGTCTGAACTTCAAACGCGAGCGAACGTTTCTTTTTCCCTTGAAGTCATGCCGGTGTTTTTTTTACATCCTCTAAAGACCTCCGTGTGCGCAGCCATTCTAAAGGCTAAACATGACAACCAAGTAGCTCCCCGATGAGTTTCTTACAAGAACGAAACCATTGTGACCAAACTGAATTGCGACCAGCGCTCATGGGCGATCAAGAGGCGAGCTCCGCTTCAGACACTCTTTCTCGAGCTGACACAAGAGAAACTGACTCGTCGTCAGTGTCCAGTTTCTCCTGAAAGCATCCCACACCGGCCTCGTCAACCACAACCTCGTACACGACGAGTGAGCAAAATAGAGAGGTCACTCTGCACTCCCCTCTCTGACTCTATCTCCCCAGTCGAACACCGACGTCAACTGGACCATGGTGCTCGAGTCAGTGTCCTCTCCCTTCCCTGCAACAGTGGGAAAGCGTGGCGGCACTATAGCCTACAAACCCTTGGGGAATGAAACAAACTTCCTGCCGCACCTCGCGATGCATTTGCGGCCTTTCTCTCCGTATTCGCCACCACTTAGCGCTTCCGCGTTAACTTTCGTCGCAACGTGGTTGCTGTTCACGTGAAATCATCAGCCGACCCTTCACAACATCTCGAATCTTAGAGGATCTGCTCTATTCACGTCACGTTCCAGCTGCTCGTGGATAATAGCTGTGTCGGCATCGTCTACTGGTTTGACATGGACTTAGACACCGGTGACATCGCGGCAAACATCACCTCAACCATCCAATCATGTCGTGAGTTCGTCATGGCAATGGCATCACTCCTACCTTCGAGGGCGCTTTCATACCAGTGGCGGCGATGCTCTTCACGCCGCGCAGACGTTTGTCAGCGCTCGCCTCAGCCTTTTCAGTATGGCTGTTTCGTCCACGCCACAAACGCACGATGAGCGCCACCTCCATTGCGGGGGCAGTCAACCGAATGGACCGTGCCCCTCCGAGCGCATGCGCTGCATCTACTTCAGCACCAACCCAGCCAACGAGCCGCGCTGCCCTTCCTAGCAGACCAAGCTTACGGCCGCCGTCATCTTTACCTCTATGGCCGGCCCCACGACATTCCGCTAAATAATGGAGCAAGCCGGGCGCTGCTGTCAAGAACAAGGTGAAACCGGGCAGGGTGGCAGTCATCAAGGCCCGTTCCTTTTGCGATGCTCTCACCGGTGGCAGAAGAACGATCTCGGAAACCACCATGCAGCCAACCTCGAGTGCACCCGCTGTCTCCTCGAGGTCGGCGACCACACCACCCTCTCCTTATAATCTGCCAGATTCCGCTGTCGACCCAAAGGACACATTGATAGCCTGCCTCGCTGTGGCATATCATGCAGCTCTCGCGATCTTGCCGGATGCCTCCCCGGTGAGTGACTCATGTGCTGTGGCCATGCTCGCTCACGACACAAACACCCTCGGATTAGCTCTTGGAAGGGGTGCTACCATCTAACCGGACTTACTACGTGAGTTTTTGTAGATCGGTATTCTTTCTTTTGCTCATGTTAAAACGTGCCCATCACTGTTCCCAAGGCTTTCTCGGTGGTCTTCCCGGTCGACTGCGCGTTGCGCATGAGGGTTCATGCTTACGTAAAGAAGACAAGTCAAAAGCGCTTTCCTTTTTTCTCTCCTTACCCTTTTCTCTTCTTACTCTGTAATTTTCATTCCCATTCCCCCATCATCCACGAAGTGTTCTTAGGGGACCTCCAAAGTGAGAGAAAGTTATGACGATGTGCTTATTTCTTCACTTTTTCCTTTAAAAGCACTCCACGATGCGCTCAGTACATCTGAGGAACTCCACGTCGATTATCGTGCGCCGCAGATACGTGAACCGAAGTGTGGTCACCTTCCAAGAGAACCTTTCTGTATAAACATATGTGAACGAGAAGCATTTCCTAGTCGTGTGGGACGGTCAACGATCGATAGCGTCTACCTGCCATCACTGCAACAAAACGTTTGCTTGGTCACTTGGGAGAAGTGTTCATATTTTACTTTAGTTGTCACGTAGGTTGTACAAACTTCTCATTTTTTGTTTGTTTCCTTGCTCTGGCACTTGCCGAACTCCAGCTTATTTACCGCTTCTCACATCGCAAACGCTCAGTGCCCTAGAGAGCTGCTGAGCACTTCGACAACTTTATGGTTAGTCCAGTCCAGTTGACAGGTAAGGAAATTACTTTTACGAGCTGCCCTCACCTTCTGGCGTCGAGTGCAAGATTCTTTTCTTTAAGTCCAAGATATGCTCGGTCATAGAAGGTCAGAAACCAAATAACTAACTGAGATAGTTCGAAGTTACAATCATAAATATTATCAGAGCATGCAACATTGAGATATTCTGTTTGCTTAGAAATACAGTAATGATAATTTACTGCGGCGTGAACAAGTAATGAAAAAAACATGAAAAACCAATTGAAATAAAAAATCAGTAGGAAACAATTGTAGTGGCTTTTCGCGTAAAATATCTGCCTGACAAAAGAGTCCTTGATGCCGAAAACATGCTAGTTCAGCTATGCTAATTGAATTATAACATCATCTATTTATTTCCTGTAGGTGCCGCTACTCACCTCCCCAATAGTTATGCAGTTCTTGAAAAAGGAGCATACGCAGGAAGATACAAGGAAACTTACTCATCGTAACGTTTCAGCATCAAGCTTTGTTTTCGTTATGGCATCATTATGTGGATAGCCATCAAACGTTAAAGAGTGTACAAGTTGGTTCGTCATACTTGAAGTGGTCCAGCACAGTATAATAAAGAAGACATGGCCGAATGAACGAAAACAAGGAGGCGGAGCGCTGGCGTCCGCCTCAGCTGTACTGGCAAATTGCTTTAAATATGTAGGCTTGCGCATGGATACAAAAAAGTCGCAACACGTCCACTAATTGAGTGGTATATACGACTGAGGTAAAGCGTCTGCTCGTCCGTGCGTGCTTTTGTTCATCGGTCTGTTCATGCATCTGTCAGTCCTTCCGGGCGTGCGTGCCTCTGTCCGTATGTCCATCCATCCGTGCGTCGGCATGAACGGGCGGAATCAAAAACGGACGGATGGACTCATGGTTGAAAGCACGGATGAATGAATGCATGGAAACACAGGACGAACAACCAGATGGACGTATGCTTTGCCCTAGTCATGATTATTCACTCCGTAATTATGCTGCGAAAATTCATTAAGCATGTCCTAGTTATATACTTCAAGGAATAGTATTGCGTTGTCTATACTCGCAAAGCGGTTTTGGCACGTTAGACTCTACATACCAATCAATCAATTGCCAAGGACATATACACACAACGCCATCGAATGAGCAAAGTCATAAACTAGATGTAGGCTACATACTACATACGCAGGAGGGAACTGACCCACGGCTGAAGGAACGCGCCCCTAAAACACCCAAACATAACGATAAGGTTAGACAACATCACCGCAACGTTACAGGCTAAAGAATCCAAGACGCTTCATATGGTAGGGAAGGTTATTCAAGTTCACATAAAGCCAGCGAAAGGAGTTCTGGTATTTGTGACGCCAGTTCTGTCTAGTAATAGTGCTTCTAATATTTCTCGAGTTATTTTTGACGGAAGCTTTTTTCAGCGAATGATACAATTTTAGTAGATTCATGTTACCAAGCAGGAGAAAATTCTGCCTAATAGCTGCCCAAAACGTGTTTGTGCTTTACGTAGGTTCATATCGTCTTGCTTACAAACAGTACTCATTTATAGAAATGTTTACCTGAAATTTACGCAAGTGGGGGAAATGTCAGCTTAGCGTGACGTATTTTAAATGTTTCACTTGCAGCACATAGAATTGCAGATACTTAAGGCTTGTAATAGGCTTGTTGTTATGCACATTGAGTTTTCACGATTTACGTAGACAAACGTTTGCACTGGTTATTGTAAATTTGAGGGATTCCTTACCTTTACTGGTTTTTACATACCATTTGGTAAATCATGCAGCCAAGTTCAAACTATCAGTGTTTGCGGGACCACAAGTAAGACACGCTGCTCATGATTGGTATTGAAGCACCAGAGCTGCTGGCAATGAGCGCCGTAAAGTGAGAACATTATATGCTATAACCCTTAGCTAAACTCAAGAGAATCTTAATAACGCGTGCGAGAATGTGACACCGGAATATCATATATATATATATTAGCCTAGAATAAAATTTTGTGGCCAAAACCACAAAATTTACTTCAGGCTGTGGTCATAACGTTGTGGTCAAAACCACATCGTTATGGCCTGATACTTTAACACTCTAAGATTATTCAAGCGGTATTATTTATGTGGTGTCCGCTACAAAAGCGAATTATTTAGATCTATGCTGCGCTCATCAGTCAAAGCAAAATTTTTTGTGGAAAAAATCTATGCCCAAGCACAAAGTACAAAAGGTTAACCAGCGAAAGCTGAAACACGTGGCCTGGTGTTTCGCCATAGTTTCAACTGGACGTAGCACTGAAGCCTTTCACAAGAATTGGTTACACAATCGTGCTTCCTATTTAGGTTGAAGACAGGTTCGACTTGCGTTTACCACAGCAGTCTTTATTTCACACGCCACCCATTGTGCCTCGCAAGATCAAGGTCATTGAGGAGTGTAATGAGCCGTTAAATGCAAGTAAGTGATTTTTAAACGAAAAAATTGGGCAGATCCCACGTACAGTGGCAATCGATTATATTCGAAGCACGAATGAGAAACGTTGATATTTCACTTTAAATGAGCACAACGTTACGAGGTGCAATGATGCCGTACATGAACTCCGTGTCACGATTATTATGTTTGGATGTGTCGTTTATTCTCGCCATGTATTCACGTCACGTGGCACCAATTTAGTATATGTGGAGCTAGCGAAACAACCGCGAGTACGCTATGAGCGTGGTATGTTGTCATGTTCTTACATGACATGCATGTGAGGATTATCATGTTGGCACCAGTCATGCACTTTCGTCATCCATCGACCTCAGGTAACACCGAATTCGGTATATATGGAGCTAGCAAATGCCCCCGAGCACATCTTGAAGGGCCCAATATACTACAATGTAGCGTTCACACACGCGCTCGCTAGGCACAGCGACGCCTACGTTAGCAAAACGCGAGCACTCTAGAGTCTGACGCCAGGCACGACCGGCGTGACCAGCGTCCGTGAGCACAGCCCGACAGCAACCGGCGCGAAATGCGACAAGCTCTATTTCGCGCCGATGCATTACCCAGACAACACTGCGTCTCTCTCTTTTTGTGACGGAGGAACTCCTGACCCGCTGAAACGCGCATGCGTCAAAGCAACCCAGTGCTAGAGTGTACTAGAACTTTTAAAGCTTCTAGTACACTCTACCAGCGCGGTGCGCGCCTGCGAGTATATGGCAGGAACGGTGCCTGGCGTGGCAACGCCGGCGTGACCCTACGAAATGGACGCCGGTGAGCACGCACTCAACGTCACATGGAAATGTATTGGATACTTAACTGTGGCATGTTGTCATGTGTCACATGACACGCATTTCATAATTATTATGTTTGCACCAGTTGCATTGACGTCACGTACCGAATTTGGCATACGTAAAGCTAGAAAAACGGCCACGAGCGCATCATTAGTGTGGCGTGTAGTCATAATGTTACATTACACGCATGTCGTGATTATCATGGCAAATGCGAAGCATTTCTTAGCGAACTTTGGTGACTTTGAGCGTATCTATCTATCTAACGCCTCCTAGAAAAATTATGCCTGGATCGTGAGCCGCGAACACGCACCCTACCCTCGGATTTTACCCTTCCCTCCGGAATGGAGGCGAACGCCTGTGGTAGCCGCCCCCTGCGAACACAGCAATGCTCTCACAGTTGCCTCCGAGCAGCTGTAATGTCACGTGACAAAGCAGAACGGTAATGTCACATGACAGAGCGGTACGGAAGCGAGTGGTCCCAGGCGGCGGACGGTCGCAATACGCGTAGGAGGCATGGCCTCCAAGATTTTGTGCTGGCAGGAAACTTTCAGTTGAAGAAAGAGCCACGTTCCAGGCATAGTTTTTCTAGGAGGGGTTGATCTATCTATCTATCTATCTATCTATCTATCTATCTATCTATCTATCTATCTATCTATCTATCTATCTATCTATCTATCTATCTATCTATCTATCTATCTATCTATCTATCTAGCTGCCTACGACATTTAGCTCTCCTGGCCGTTCCGATAATGGTATCGATAATGGTATCGATCGGCATACCGTGGCTGTATTAAGAACATGTTTGACAAGATATACCATGAAAATCATGATATGTATCTGATAAATACCATGATTTATATTTCATGGTCCTGCAGCTCATGCGGTGGTTTTGTTGTCATGGCATATTGCAACAGTGGTATGGAATGGAATGATTGCATGGCAAACACAAGCGACAAACCCTAACATAAAAATCATGACATGCGTGTCATGTAACAACCTGACTACATGCCACGCTCATGATGCGCTCACGGCCGTTTCGCTAGCGCCACGTATACCTACTTTGGTATTACACTACGTGAAGGAATGACGAAGGTATGCGACTGTTGCAAACATGATAATCATGAGTTGTGTGTCATGTAACAACATGACTACATGGTACGCTCATGATGCGCTCGCGGTCGTTTCGCTAGCTTCATATGTACCAAAATCTCTATTACGTGACGCGAAAGGACCACATAGACAAATGACACATCCAAACATGATAATCATGACATGCGTGTCATGTAACAACATGACAACGTGCCACACTCATGATGTGCTCACGGCCGTTGCGCTCGCTTCACATATGCCAAATTTGATATTACTTGACGTCAATAGATGACGAAGATCTGTGCTTGGTGCAAACATAATAATCATAAGATGCGTGTCATGTGAGAACATGACTACATGCCACAGTCAAGTCAAGGCGCCAGTATATTTTGACATGACGTGGGACGCGCGCTCGCCGGCGTTCATTTTGTCGCGTCACGCTGGCGTTGCCAAGTCAGGTGCCGGTCCTGCTCTATACTCACAGGCGCGCCGCGCTGCGTTGATTTGACGCATGCGCGTTTGAGCGCTTCCGGCATCTCTCCGTAACCAGAAGAGAGAGACGCAGTGTTGTCTGGGTAACGCACCGAGATAAAGTAATGTTACTCCAAGGAATCAGCCCGAAATGCAGCATGTCGCATATCGCGCCGGTTGCCGTCGGGCCGCGCCGACGCACGCTGGTCGCGCCTGGCGTCAGACTGTGCTGGCGTTTTGCTAACGTATACTGTGCCCAGCGTGCGCGCGCGTCAACGCTACATTGGAGTATAATGGGCCCTTCATGATGTGCTCTCGGCCTTCTGGAAGCTCCACAAATACAAAATTTTGTGTTACATCACGTCAAGGGATTGCGAAATATATTACTGGTGCAAACATGATAATCCTGACACGTTTGTGATGTAAGAGCATGACAACATAATACGCTCATAGCGTTCTAGCGGTCGTTTCGCTAGCTCCACATATACTAAATTTGGTATCACGTGACGTGAATAGATGATGAAGGCAAACGACACATCCAAACATGGTAATCAAGAAATGGCAGTCATGTACGGTATCATTTATGTCCAACTCGTAACATTCGGCTGCTTTTAAAGTGGCATAATAACATTTCTCATTTCTGCTTCGCATATCATCGATTCTCACTGTACAAGGGATCTGCCAATTTTTTATTTAAATATCGTATTACAAGTTCGCGGTATTTCACCATTTCTTGTTTGCTTCAGCTGAGTGCTGTTCTCATGTTTCGCGCCGCATATCCTAAACGTTCATAAGGGTACTGAAAAAAATGGCAGCATATTCACGGAGTGAATGATGGAGAGGGGAGCAAAGCATCCGTCGGTCCATTTGTTCTTGCTTCCGTCCGTCCACGCGTCCGTCTGACTGACCGTCTGTGCAGTCCATTCGCCCGTCCGTGCGTGCATCCGTTCATGCGTTCGCACGTCCATCTGTGTGTCCGTCCCTGCGTTCGTCCATGCATCCGCCCCTGCGTCCGTCCATGCATCCATCCGTCGGCGCAGCTATCTGTAAGTCCGTCCATGCATCTGTCTGTGTGTCCGTTCGTCCGTCTAGTCAACACTCCAAGTACCAACATCTCACATCTTTTCATCAGATGGATGGATGGATGGATGGATGGATGGATGGATGGATGGATGGATGGATGGATGGATATGGCTCTACCCTTTAGATCGGGCGGTGGCTAGTGCCACGAAGCCGTAATACCTGAAGAACCAAAAGCTATATTTATTTTTTTCCTTAAAAAGTGAGTTTGAGGATTCGTACTTTGCAGTGAAGAGTTTAATTTTCACTCGTGCCTTGACTTTAGCCGCCAATCAGATAACCTCCTTCTAGTTAAGTCTACCCGCTTAAAGTTTATTTTGCCCTCCCGGTCCCTCAACCCCAGTGCTTTGAAAAACTCTGCGCCATCATCCTGAACTATAGGGTGAAGCCCTTTAAAGAACATTATCAAGTGTTCGACAGTTTCTTCTTCCTCTCCACACGCACTGCATACTGTGTCTACCCCTTCGTATTTGGCCCGATATGTCTTGGTTCGCAGTACTCCCGTCCTGGCTTCAAACAGTAGAGAACTACTCCGAGTATTATCATAGATCCTTTCCTTGGCAATTTCCTGCATAAAAGTTCGATAAATCTCTAGTGCGGACTTCTTAGTCATGCCCATTCTCCACATGTCATTCTCCGTTTCCTTCACTTTCTTCTTAACTGATAGTTGTTTTTGGTTTGGCCACCTGCTGTTTTCTAAGTATTTACCAGTCAACTTCCTAGTTCGCTTCCTCCATTTTGTATTGACATTCTTCATGTACAAGTAGCTGAAAACCTTCCTAGCTCAACGCTCTTCCGCCATTTCTCTCAATCGCTTCTCAAGATTTATCTTGCTGCTAGCTTCCCTGCCCTCAAATGATGTCCATCCCATATCACCTTGTACTCCCTGATTTGGTGTATTGCCGTGAGCACCTAAAGCAAGCCTACCTATTCCACGTTGCTTAATTTCTAATCTTGCTTGAACTTCTGATCTCATGCACAAGACCGCATTGCCGGACGTCAGCCCAGGAACCATTACCCCTTTCTATATTCCTCTCACAACATCATACCTAATGTAATTCAACAGTGCCCTATTTTTCATGACTGCTGCATTCCTGTTACCTTTATTCGTCACGTATATTTCGTGTTCCCTAAGATACTCGGTCCCATTGCTTATCCATACGCCCAGATATTTGTATTCATCTGTTATTTCTAGCGTGACCTCCTGTATTCTAAGCTCACTACCTTCGTTGTAATTGAAAATCATGGCTGCTGATTTTTCCTTACTGAATCTAAAATCTAGCCTATCGCCCTCATTACCGCAGATGTCCATCAATCTCTGCAAATCTTCCTTGTTGTTGGCCATTAGCACTATATAATCTGCGTACATTAATGCTGGTAGTGCCTGATCAATAAGTTTTCCTTGTTTGACTAAAGAGAGGTTGAAGCCCAGTCCACTTCCCTCTAATTTTACCTCTAATCCTTGTAGATACATCATGAATAATAAGGGTGACGGGGGCACCCCTGCCTAAGCCCCCGTTTTACCTCTGCAGGCTTTGATACCTGTTTTTCCCACTTTATAACTACCTTGTTACCTTTATAGATACCCTTTAAGAGATTAAGTGACTACATGTTCCACGCCTAGTGTGTCTAGTATTCCCCACAATTTCCTCTTGAACCACGCTATCGTACGCTCCCTTGATATCCAAAAATGCTAGTCACAGGGGCCTGTGTTTCTTTTCTGCTATTTCGATGCACAGCGTCAGTGAGAACAGATTGTCTTCCAACCTCCTGTGTTTCCAAAACCCATTCTGCAGTTCCCCAGCACCTCCTCATCCTCTATCCACGCCTGCAGTCTTTCCTTTATAATCTGCATCGCAAGCCTGTAGACCACTGATGTCACTGTTATAGGACGATAGTTGTTTATGTCAGCTTTGTCCCCCTTTCCTTTATAGATCATGCTCATCCTGCTAAGTTTCCATCCATCGGGAACTTCACCATCGATTATTATTGTGCTCACTGCCTCTCTTAAAGCCTGCTTAGACTTCGGACCTAATGTCTTTATCAGCCTAATTGGAATGCCATATTCCGCATATGCACCGCCATCCAGCGGACATTCCAAGGACTAAACGAAAGGTGGCACACGCACACTTTCTTGCGGCTTGCGTTTTGTGTCTACTTCCCACTTTTAACCTCCTCGAGCTCATAGTATATACTACTTCACCGTATTCATGGCAGTGCGGCCAAACGCTCGCTAAACCTTTCCAAAACCAAAGAGGTTACGCGCAGCGAGTATAACGCAGCAACCCTTTCTTGTCAGATAGTGCTGAATGTACATGCCGATGGCTGCTAAGGGGGAATGAGAGACAGGAGAATTCGGCTTTAAGTTAAAGCGCACGCTGCCAAGTTTTTTATTGTTCAACAACACACAGAAGAAATCTCTCACCGGCACCACCTTGGAGGTCAGGTTGTTATACTTGTTACACACTACAACGGCTACGACGGACAAACGTGTGCCGTCTTAAAAAAACTTCACCCCTGAAAATCCCCGTGAGGTAGTTTGACTCGATAGCTTGGCGTGTGTATTGTTCATGTAAGTGGTGGTGAATATTGTCGCGGTTCCACGTAAACAGACCAATGACGTTAGATTCAAGAACTGATTCGTTAGATTCAATGACGTTAGATTCAAGAACTGAGGATGTGTTTTATGCAGCAGCATAGAGCAACATGGACACAAACACGTCGTCTTCTTCGGTCTGTGTCCCTTTTTCCGAGACTGTTGAAGCGCACAGTGTCTTCCTTTTTATTTGTCCTCCCATTTTGAGTGCGGAGTTTGCCACCCCTAATTGAGCATCGCCCCGATGCTATAGCCGATCCTCTCATTCGCGCATAAAGTCACTTTGTACAAGTGACGGTGCTTAGCAGAGTCACTCGCTGACGTACGGTTAAATGCGCACTACGTGCACAAGTGCAGTACGTGCAGGCGCGGACCACAAACTCAATGGTAAGACCTTCAATTTGTGCAATCCGTCTGGCGTCATGAAAGCAATTTTTTCTCGATCCCTAGGGTTGTCTTCAGTTTGCCAATATCTACACTTTAAGTCCATGGAACAGAAGACGTGCGCTTCGAAGCCTGTTGATTGAATCATCTATGCAGAGAAGCAAATACACGTCTTTTTTTCGCCTGATTCAGCTTTCCATAGTCACACAGAAACGCAGGCTGCCGTCCTTCTTGTTCACTATAACATCAAGTGACGCTTAGGGGCACATTGACGGTTGAAGAAAGTCGTCTTCAAACGTTTTTGTTACCTGCTGTTTGATCGCTTTTAATTATTTTGGAACCACGTGGTATATATTTCAGTGGATTGGTCTCTCTGTGTCCTCTTTGGTGATTAGGCGCTTCGTCAAGTATGTCCAGCCAACTTTCGAGGTTGACGCAAAACAGTCGTGGAACTCGGCTAGCAGCGCAAGAAGGCGTTCCCACTGCTGCAGAGTTAAAGTAAGGCTGACTTCAAAGTTAGGTGCTAGGGCGTGCGGTTCTTATGTAGGCAAAGCTTCGAGTGCTAAAAAGCAGTCAGGAACATCTTCTATCTCGTCAAAATATCTCATATCTTGTCAAAAGTTGACGACACTCGGTGAACAACAAGTTCGTTCAGCTTTCGGTGACATGGACTATTCCTCGTGCTACTGAAATCCCGTCAATAAAAAGCAGCGAGGTTAGTTGGTCGGCGTGTCCTTCACCGTCGAACGGTATTTCACATGCTACTGAAACAAGGGTACATGATCGAGGCGGTACGGCTATATCGTGGTCATTAGGGCGAAAAGAATTGAGTTCTGGTGATGAAAAATCAGTCAGACGAGCACTCTCGTAAAACAAAACCACGTGGTCTCGGATCTTCATTACTGCGCCATGCTCACTGAGGAAGTCTATTCTTATAATTAAAGTTTTGCAGCACTCTGGGAAGATGATGAAAGTTGCGATGAAAGATAAATCTCCTATGCTGATTCTTGCTGTGCATCTTTCAGAAAGGAGCAACAATTGACCACCCGCTGTTCCTATATGTGGTCCTGTCCACTGCGTTCTTAGTTTTCGAAGATCTTGACCTATTAGAAAAATCAGGATCTCTATTGATTAAGGCCGTCACTTGCTCTCTATTAAAATACATTGAAGCCGGTGCTCATCAATACATCGCTGTTGATATTCGTCGGCGTTGCGTCGTTACGTTCTGTAGCGGCAGTACTGGGGACTTCTTATCGTCTTGTGATCGAGCTGTGAGCTTACCCAGAGAGGTCGCTGCCTTTAGTTTCAACGGTGAGGGCTGGACGACCTTGTTCCTCGAAGGTCAGTGGATTTGGTGACGATGTCTCAGGAAATGAAGAGCTAGACCAGTGGCCGGACTTGGGCTGGTGATTGGGAAGCGACTCTTGATAGAGATACCAAGTCATTGCGTGTCCTCGAAAACTAGGGTCCGCACGGCAAACAATGAGTCAGCGTTGGCATGGCGACCGTTGTACCATGGTTGAGACGGGCGAAATGATGGATCGCGGTACAAACAGTAACGAGCTATATGGCTTGAACCACCACAGTTGAAGCAGAGAGGGCGCCGATAGATGGTGTGCCAAGCGTGCGTTCTGAGATATCGTGAGCGTCGTATAGTGTGCTCTAGTGCTGGTAAGAAAGGCGCGGAAAATGATGGCTGGTAGTAACGAAGACATCAGAGTCATGGGCCGACGTCGTAAAGCCTCAGGTGATGGCAATAAAATTTCAGTTGTTAGTCACTGCTCTTTGTCTCTACTGTCCTTCTTTTCTCCGTGTATTTTCACTGCTTTTCAAAGTGCGTTCAAAGTGCGTACTATGAACCAGATAGCCCAAAGCAAAGTACTTCTTCTGCAAAGAATGCGAGGAAAGTGTGCCTAAAGGTGGCTGGTAGTATGACGTGATAGACAGGGACAAGTGGTGGACGGCGGACAGCATCGGTGTAACTCATTTGACGCTGCTCACGACAAAAATCAGCTGCTGTGAAAGCGTACCTAAGTTCATCACGAACGACTGCGGCAACGGTGGTCACTGGTGTATCCACAGGTGTAGTCCAAAGCTTTTGCAGTTCTTCTCGAACAGTAGCTCTAATCAGGTCACGTAGGGAGCCCTGTTTCTCCAGAGCCACTGAAGTGGCGTCGACTGGGGTGGTAGTGGACAAGAGATTGTACTGGATCGATCTTTGGTGCATAGCGCGCTGAATGGCAGTGGCATCTCGTGTGAAATCGGCCACGGTAGTTGGGACATTGCGCACAAGTTCGGCGAACAGTTGTTGCTTCACGCCACGCTAGAATAGCGCAAGTTCTTTTCCGCGGACATATTGGGATCAGCCCGACGACACAGCAACGTCACGTCCTCATCAAACATGGTCACAGTTTTATTAGCTTTCTGAACTCTAGATTCGAGCAACTGCTGAACACGCTCTCGACGGTCGATGCTAGCAAAGGTGTCGATTAGCTGCTGACGAAAATTGTCGCATGTCGATATTCGGTCTTCGCGATTCTCAAGCCACGTGTAAGCGCTTCCGTCGAGAGTGAAGTACGTGTGAGCGAGCTTCTGTTTAGCCTTTCACTGGTTGATGTCGGCAGCACGTTCGCAATGTTCAAGTCAACCTTCAACGTCTTCATATGGGGCAACACTGAATCAATTAAGTACAAGTGGCTGAAGGAGCCTTACCTGGGCTGAATTGAAAAAGGGGCTGCCTTGTACTCCTGGCATCACCTGTGGCTGACTGGTGGAGGCCATTAACAGAGGTACGAAATGCCTGGTAGCATGTTCATCCAAGTAGGTCAGCTCAGAAGAGAGGCCGGTGCATTGGAGTTGTAACGGCGGACTGCGTGTGGGGACTCGATGAATGGCTCCCAGATATGATGTAGAGCTTCGGCATGCTTGCAGTCTAGAGTCTCCACAAGTATCGCGGTTCACCGTAAGCAGAGCACCGAGACGTTTAATCCAAGAACTGACGGCGTGTTTTATGCAGCAGCCAACAGCAAAGACATAAATGCTTGTTTGTTTGTTCCCTGTAAGTATTGGCCCAGTCGTCTTCTTTGGTCAGTGTTCCTTTTCGCGAGATTGTTGGCGAGCGTATCGCCTTCGCTGTTTTTGTCTTCCCATTTTGAGCGCGGCAATGTAATGCGTTACGCGTATGCTGTGTACCATAATGACTGCTTTCATATTCCCTGACCCAATGAGACTAACTCTGATGTGTTATTTTTAAAGGCTGTAGAGAAAAGTTGAGGTGTCACATCACTCTGTTGAAAACAAATACAATTATTTTTATAACTGCTCTGTCTCTCCAATCCTCTCTTTGTGTATCTTATTGTTGGTTTCCCCATGACATGTCATGAGGAAATCATGAGGAAACCATGGGGAAAGAGTGGCATGCACCATTATGGTGCCATTCGTGATTCATACAGAATTGGACATTGCTGTTCCTTCGACTTAGTACTTCTTTCTCCCGTGTGCTCAGATTTGGGTGCACGTTAAAGAACCCCAGGTGGTCTAAATTTCCAGAGCCCTCCACTACGGCGTCTTTTATAATTATATGGTGGTTTTGGGACGTTAAACCCCACACATCAATCAATTAGTACTTCTTTCTCAGCCTACAGCATCCTGAGAGTAAGCCGGTGTTCGGCTTTATTTTTGCAGAAGAGATGTTTCTTAAGACACTAGTCGGAAAGAATATTTCCGTGTGAGAATGTTTTTATCTTTTTAGTGTTGCTTGCGTTATTTATATTTATGTTGTTGCTGTTGCAGATGATCATTAATCTTAAGCCATACATTAGTAAGTTTAGTGAAACATATTTAGGTTAAGCTACATGACTGACATTTAACTTGAAAGTTTTAGTGGCTGTTATTAGATTATTCGTTTCAGACCTGGGAAAAACGTTGGCAAGGTGATTTGATATAAACTCATTATATTGAGCATTCTGAAGTCACGGAACACTCATCAGCAAAGGAAGAAACGAAAACTGCAATTTTAAAACACAAAATGTATCTACCCAATTCGGTACACCAGGCCTAAGGTGGCTAAAAATTAAGAAAGCCAGTTTTGAATCAAAAGCAGACACAGCTTATACTTTGTGCGTTTACCTCAGGTTTTGGTGGTGTTATCTCCAGTGCGGCATATTATCTAAAGTTTTGCGTACATGTGCCGTCAAATTTTCCGGCATGTAAAATTAGACTTTATTAGCAGGTACTGAAATCATCTTGCTGTGTTCTGGGACTGTCAGAAATCACCCGATTTACTCTAGTAAATATTTTGGCATGAACTGAATGAGGGCACTCAACACACACACAAAAAATGGGCACATTACTTCCAAATAACCTCTTCTGCAGTAGGAACAACATTTCATAGCACAAGCCAACCACATTACAGGGGAGCATGTATCACAGTTTTTTTAAGAGCCAAGAAAGAAAGCTAAACGTGTTATTAAAATTCGTGTAGTGCGCCCTCGTTCAAGTAGCACTAGAAGTATCGCCACTTAGGAAACAGTACCAACTAGTGCAAACCGGAATTCTGCAGGAAGCAATTAGATCGTCGAGCTCTACTACAATTTGCAATTCTTGCACTTGCTTGACGTGTGTATGAATTGAAGTTTTCAGCATTCTGTTCCTAAAGGGACTGTCTACCGCCCTTCATTCGTCTCCTGTTTTGTGTCGCAATAAAAGCGTACCATCTGCAGTGTCTAACCTTGCAGCGGTTTTTCTGGTTAGAGAGTATAAATTTTTGAAACAGAATTTTTTCGTCCGCGCTAAGTCTCCTTCTATCGGTAGAATGAATGTCCACAACAGTGGTTGGTGCCCGTGATAGTCGAAATCGCATGCGGTTTTTTGCAGGCTTCATGAAGTTTGGTTAATAATAAAACAAATATTTGAGTGGTCGTTTTACACACGTGCACACTTTTTTGTTGTTGTCATGAGTGGTGGCAGCCGCTATGGTTGCGTTTCTCCGCCGTTTGCAAGCAGGCATGCAGGCAAGCTAACACAGCGCCAGCAGCGCTACCGGCCAACCATTCGAATGCGTGAGAACATAAAAAAAGGAAATTTGGTCACTGGCCAAGCTGCCTGAAGTGGAGAAAATACAATTTCAAGGTAAAACGATAGTTATAGCGCGAAAACAAAACAACGACACGGAGAGAAGAAGGACACAAAAGACACTTCTTGTCTCTGTGTCGTCGTTTTGTTTTCGCGCTATAACTGTCGTCATGCCTTACGAACTAGCCCAAGCTGCCACACTTAAATGTAAACCTGTTCAGTTTTGATCAAAATATCCAACCTTCAAGCATTTCTTGTCCTACTAATAGAGTGTCAAGGTTGACCACATTCGCTGTTGGGTGACGCTAGTGGTCAATATTTATCGACATTGAACATCAAGTTAAAAATATTATTCCTTTTTTGTGGCACGAAAACATGCTCGTTGCCGCCGATGTGATGAAGAATCTTTTAATTTACGCAACAATAAGAAAAGTTTTTCCGAGCGGTAGACGGTCCCTTAAACTTGTTTAATCGAATATGTGTTTATACATCTATAAGCTTGAACTCGCTGCTGTTTTTTATTGTTGATTATATCTTTCCAATTTCCAGAAAGGAGATGACAACCTTATTGGGGCACTTTTTTGCATGAATATTTGTCCAGAACAAGGACATGTAAGTATGCGCAAGACTCACAAGACTTATATTTTAGGAGCGAAGCTCCTTAAGGCGTGGGCTGTGCGTCCCCTGTATGTAGCCACCTCTCGTTCAGTTCTAAGTATTACGCTAGCCACCGCCCGATCTAAAGGGTACAGCCATATCCATCCGTCCATCCGTCCATCCGTCCGTCCATCCATCCATCCATCCATCCATCCATCCATCCATCCATCCTCCATCCGTCCGTCCGTCCGTCCGTCCGTCCGTCCATCCATCCATCCGTCATCAATTCATCCGTCCATCGTTCGTCCGTCTAGCCATCCATCCATCCATCCGTGCGTCGTCCGTTCCCGTCCATCCATCCATCCGTCCATCCGTCCATACGTCCATCCGTCCGTTCGTCCGTCCATCGTCCATCCATCCGTCCGTCCGTCCATCCGTCCATCCATCCGTCCGTCCGTCCGTCCGTCCGTCCGTCCGTCCGTCTGTCTATCCATCCATCCATCCGTCCGTCCGTCCATCCGTCCATCCGTCCGTCCGTCCGTCCGTCCAAAAGATGCAAGATGTTATAAACTAGACGGCGGTACGTGTAGTTGATTATGAAAGATGCCAGGTGTTATAAAATAGGAATGATGCCACATATGGCGCGTGTCATCGTTCGATATAGTGCGGCGACGTACGCTAGGGGAAGCGTTGCAATAAAATCGAGTGGGCAAAATGTACGGAGGATTCATGGTTTACCAGGTTTACCTCCGGAGCTTCGCCCACTCATCATCATTCAATTCGTGGATATGGCGGCATTTTTTGGTGAGTTTGATGCAATGAAGCTGCGATAAGTCCACTACCTCTCTCCTCCTTCCTCCTACGCGTACCGAAATGTGTTCTACCCCTTTGTAATTGGGCGTAATCTGCCGCTTTCAAATTCGAGTTACCCCGTTGAACTTGAAAACTCAATGGTATAGCCCTATTATCATCATCAGCAGCAGCATTGTAGCATTATATTCACTATCATGATTACTGCTGCTATGTGGCTATTCATTGATGCTGTGCAGCTCATCCACAATACCGCCTCCATTAGACAAGTCAATATAACTCCGCAAAAGGAGCTCTTTCATTACCAACTCACTAGGACATCTACCTGCAACGTAAATAAAACAAAATAAATGTACTTTCAACGCAAATGGCTGATGTATCTAAGTGGGTACCTCTAGTAGGTTAGTTACAATATCTCGTAGGCAGCTCACATCAACAAGTCCTGAATTTTTTAGAGCCTTCTCTAGTTTATCGTAATCAAGTAAACTCAGAGCTTAGCATTATACATGCCGCATTTCATTAATTAGGAAAAAATATTCTCACCTTGTCGACTTCGTGCGCTTTCGCACATGACGCCGCTATATACTTCTTCGTAGAGCAAGTGTGTGAGTGTGTACATGGGCATACAGTAGCATGTTATGAACATCGTACTTACTGAGACTTCCGTTCGTAGAAAACGTCAATTTTTGTCAAACCGTCTTCTAATAAAGGAGTACAGGGCCCGTTTTTGAAATGGGTGAATTTGGAGACTCGCGGTCTTAAGAGGATATTATGACAGTACTTGTAAATGTTCAGCAAATGACTGGTTGTCTTACTTTATGTGCTGGTTTATTATAAAACGCGAACTTTGTCTGGGATCTCAGTGGTCCATGAATTAAACGACAGAGTAAAGTCCGAATGCATTTTTAGAATTTTTTAAACTGGCATTTAGAATATACTGAATACACACCACTCTGACTTTTCCTGTCAGCAGTCAAGCAAGAGTACGTTATTTCTTTGCACATAGCAATGCATCCGGGGATTTTTTTTTCTAATCTAAAGGTTTTCAATTTGGAGTGACAAAAAGCAAGAGTGACAAAATTGGCGACACGGTATGAATTCAAAAAGCAAAGAGATCGTAGATGCGACTGCTAAGTCTTTGGAGGCGGTCTTATTCATATGAATTCACCAACTGAACTTGTTTTTCTAGACAATGAGCCATGGCCTAATATGCCGCTCCTGAGGCAAAATTTATCGCACTAAAGCACAGATGTTATCACAAAAAATCACAGCATATCCATGAACTGAATATTGATGGGAGGGGCGAAGCTTTTGCCAGTCCGTTCGTGCTTTTATTCGTTCATTCGTTTCTTGCTTCCATCCGTTCATGCGTCCGTCCATGCGTCCGTACATCTGTGCGCCCGTTCATCCGTCTGTCCATCCATCTGTACGTGCGTCCGTCACTGTGTCCATCCATCCGTCAGGGCGACCGTACGTGCACCTGTCTTCCTGTCCGTCCACCTATTCGTCCTTGCGTTCATGCCTTCGTCGCTGCGTCCGTCCAAGCATCCGAGCGTCCATTCATCTGTCTGTCTGTGCATCCTTCCGTTTGTCCACGAGTCCATCCATATGTCTGTTTATGCGTCCGTCCGTCCTTCCGTTCATCTAGTGAACACTCAATTACCACCATCTCACCACTTTTCATCATATATTAATGATATATAAGTACCCTCATCCGGCTGAAACTCCAAGAACGAAGCAAACGGTGGCTACCTACTACTACTACGATGACGACTACTACGACTACTAATGCTACATACATCGCGGACGTATGACCCACGGCAAAGGGAGCTTCGCCCTAATATCCAACTCATTCAATTGCACGTGCGATGTAAAGAATTCTTGCTATTTCCTAAAACCTCATGCTGTGTTTTTTAAGAGCGAAGCTCCTTATCCCGTGAGTCTTGCATTCGCCATGTATGTAGTATTTGTAGTAGTAGTAGTAGTAGTAGTAGTAGTAGTAGTAGTAGTAGTAGTAGTAGTAGTAGTAGTAGTAGTAGCAGGTGACCACCTCTCGTTCATTCCTTGGAATGTCTGCTGGATAGCGGTACCTCTAAAAGATGAATATATGATGAAAATATGGGAGAAGGTGTTCCTTAGAGTGTTCACTAGATGAACAGACGCATGAACGGAGGCGTGGACGGACGCATAGACTGACAGATGGACGCACGGACGGATTCTCGGATAGATGCATGGAAAAAACAAACGGACGGTCAGACAGACAGATGCACGGATTTATGAACGGACGCACGAACAGATTGATGGACGCACAGGCGGAAACGTGGACGCATGAACGGACGCACAAACAGACGCAGGATAGATTGACGCACGGATGGATGGATGGATGAATGAACGGACGCACGGACTTCGACGCACAGATGGACGGAAGCAGGAACGAACGAAAGGACAGAAGCGCGGACAGACTGACGGATGCTTCGCCGCACTCTTCATCAATCAGTCCGTGGATATGCTGTGATTTTTTTCTTGAATGACCATGATTGCTGGAGCATCACGATTGCTTACAACATCATGACTATTACACGAAATATTGTGTATTAGGTAAGAAAGACATTATGGATGGCACTGTGGTGGTTCCAACATACTAAAACTTGGCTCTCAGTCTTCATTGATAAACCCTTTACCAGAACTATCAGATTGCAATGAGTGTGATTGTATATTGTCAGCAATACGCAAATCTACTAATCGCTACACCAAAGAATAGCATCGCCCCGCATATATAAACTGAAAATTCTTTTACCTAGAAGTGCATGCTAGGTAAGTTATTCATGTATATGTAAAACGTAACTGACTCTGAATATACCTTCATATGAAAGTTCGGGTTAGTTTGGTTTCCATTGCAGTTCCGGCAGCGAACCATGGGTAGGTACTTCGTGCGTAGTATCCTCCTTGTTGTTGCTGTTTTACTGAGTACTCAAAGTACAATTTTGAAATCATTCACTTACTGTTTATATTCAGAGTCATCAACTTTCAATCAATGGCTAACGCCGACAGAAAAAAAATAACGGGATTTCCATTTTCAAAGCTACATCATCTGAATACCTGCTGTTTTCGAACAGCCGCCGCGCACACATATAACGCGCTCTCTCTGCGCACTGGACTGTGGACGAAAGTGCACTGCATGAGAAAATATAAAGAATTCCCGCCACTTGATCTTGTAGGCGATCTATGAGTCCCCTTCCCGCTTTTTTATTTCTCAGTCTCTTCTTTCGCACTCTCCTTCCATTTCCTCTCTCCACTCTTGTTCTTTACCTGCTTCTTTCTTTCCATGTGAACCACTGCTGAGATGTCCCCACTTAGCAGCAGACATTTGCAGGGCTCACTTTTCTTTTCACTTCCAATACTAAGAACTACTCCCCTTCCCCCCCCCCCGCCCAAACAGGAAGCTCGTCGCTAAAAGTTCAAGTTCAAACGCACAAACAAGGCAAGACTGCTCTGTTTCAAAAGTAGGTAAGCAACTACATAGCCACCTCTGGTTCCGTTTATTGGACTTCTATCGAACTGACTGTCCAACTTCTCTTACCTTCCTCTTCATTTGTGGACAAAATACTTCAGCTGAGAAGATACCGC